>SJYX01000842.1:9463-20497 GCA_006410675.1 Oreotragus oreotragus
TGTTTTTTTTTTACAACAGATAAAGCTTTTACAGCAGATAAAGCAAAAAGGCAAGGACAGCCTGAATCAGAAGGAAACAACCTCTTACTCTTGGAGCCTTGACCTCCCAGAGAGACCAGGAGCAACCACTATTATTCAGAAGCTGATGGGAGAAGAAAAGGCCAAGGAAGTTGGTGAAAAAACGTATGAAACCTGAAAAGTATGAATTCTGTTTATAAACTCATGAATCGATGTTACAGTGGAAGTTTCTAGACAGCTTTCCAAATCACGTATAGATATATAGATACAGATATAGATACATTGATAGGTAGCCCCTACCCCAACTCCCACTAACACAGAACTAGTTGGGATGGTAGCAAAAGAGATTATATTAGGCCTAAGATCTGGGTTCGATCCTCTGGAGAAGGGGATGGCTACCCACTCCAGTATTCTTGTTTGGAGAATCCCACAGACAGAGGAGCCTGGCGGGCTACAGTCTGTAGGGTCCCAAAGAGTTGAATATGACTGAGCGACTAACACTTTCATTTTAAGATAAAATTAATGACAGACAGGGGGATGGAATAGTTCAGTGGGCTTCTGCTCCTCTGATATCTTTGAGAACCAGTCATCTAACCACGTGTTGACAGTACGGCCTACAGGTGGGGTCCTGGAGAGAGTAGCCTCTAGAGTTTCCTTCTAAACCAGACTGTTTGGAGCATCCAATATTTCATCAACAAAATATTATCAGGTTTGCAGGTGATGGCATAGCTTCCCCAGTTTTCTTAATATTTTCTTATCCTTGCAGTTAGATTTAGGTTTTTTTAGACCTCATTTCTTTCTATATTTTTTAGATCATGCTGTGTGGCATGTGGGATCTTATTTCCTCAGTCGGGAATTGAACCCATGCCCCTGTGTTGGGGGCATAGCGTCTTAATCACTGGACCACCAGGGAAATCCCCTCTACCTCACTTCTTTTGGGGTCCATGCCAAGACCATCTTATCCTCAACCATTCATAAGACTTCATAGGAAGATCTGTATTCCCCACCCTGGGAATTCTTCAGAAAGGGCTCTCTCCCTCTTTCTTTCCTCGTTGGACACAGATTTTCAGCCCCCTCATAATGGCCACTAGACCTTAGTCAGACATCACATGTGTCGCTGTGTCGCTAATGAGTTCTATACCCTTGAGGAAATCACATGAACTGCTCTGTACCTTGCTTTCCTCCTCTGTCAAATGAAAGTTAGAATTCCATCACACAAAGCTATTGTATGATTATAAATGAAAGCACGTTGAAACTGTAAAATGCTGCTGCTGCTAAGTCGCTTCAGTCGTGTCCGACTCCGTGCGACCCCACAGATGGGCTCCTACCAGGCTCCTCAGTCCCTGGGATTCTCCGGGCAAGAACGCTGGAGTGGGTTGCCATGTCCTTCTCCATAAAATGCTGTTAATATTTAAATGTTTGTTATTATTACTACAATATTTACCCATTACAAGAAAGAAAAAAGAGGGAGCTGGCAGGGACTCTGACCCCAACCTTATTTTTTTTTAATTAATTAATCAATTTTCTCTTTGGCTGTACTGGGTCTTCCCTGCTTTTGCATGAGCTTCTCATTGCAGAGGCTTCTCTTGTGGAGCACAGGCTCCAGGCGTGCAGGCTTCAGCAGCTGTGGCCCACAGACGCAGCTGCTCCACAGCATGTGGAATCTTCCCAGAGCACAGATTGAACCTGTGTCCCCTGCAATGGCAGATGAGTTCTTAATCACTGCACCACTAAGGAGGTCCTCCTATTTTTTTTTAATTTAATTTAATTTTATTTTTGGTTGTGCTGGGCGTTTGTTTCTGGGCAGGCTTTTCTGTAGGTGCAGTGAGCGGGCCCTACGCTCTAGTTGCAGTGTGAGGGTTTCTCATTGCTCTGGCTTCTCTTGGGGAGCACAGGTTCTAGAGCACAGAATCCAGTAGCTGAGGCACATGGGCTTCAGTCGTTGAGGCTCGCAGGCTCTAGAGGACAGGCTCAACAGTTGTGGTGCATGGGCTTAGTTGCTGCATAGCATGTGGGATCTTCCTGGATCAGGGATCAAACCCGTGATCAAATCTGCATTGGCAGGCAGATTCTTTACCACTGAGCCACTGGGGAAGCCCACCAACCTCATTATTTTTTAAATTTTGTTTATTTTGGCTGTGATGGGTCTTCTTACTGTGTGGGCTTTTGTCCAGCTGCCTTGATAGGTGGCTTCTCTCTGGTTGGGGTGTGCAGGCTTCCCATTACAGCGGCTTCTCTTGTGGCAGAGCACAGGCCCGTGCTGGCTTCAGGAGTTGCAGCTCCCAGGCTCTAGAGCACAGGCCCAGTAATTGTGTCACATGGGCTTGGTTGTTCCAAGTGATGTAGGGTCTTCCCGAGTCAGGGGTCAAACCTGTGTCTCTTGCATTGGCAGGCATACTCTTTACCACTGAGCCAGGGAAGCCCCATCCCAACCCTCTTCTGACTGGCACATTTTGTCATTTTTCTAAATCAAACTGCCTTTTTTAAATCCTCAGAAAACTGGAACACTGATGTTTTCCAAGAGGGTAACACCTATGCGACTGGTAGACAGGGCTAAAGCAAGTATTGTGTCGTCTAAAGAACAGAGATTTAGGGATCCTTTGGGCACCAGCATGTTTAGAGGACCACAGGGCTTCCCTGGTGGCTCAGTGGTAAAGAATCTGCCCGCCAATGCAGGAGTCGCAGGTTTGATCCCTGGGTCAGGAAGACCCCCTGGTGTAGAGCATGGCAACCCACTCCAGTGTTCTTACCTGGAGAATCCCATGGACAGAGGAGCCTGGTGGGCTACAGTCCATGGGGTTGCAAAGAGTTGGACACGACTGAGTGACTGACCACCACCGCATGCATCTGTATGTGAGGTCCTGCCATTGTCGCTTCCTAGTTGGTTTGAGAGGACTTTTAGCCTCCACACTCTGTGCAGGAGGCTGGGACAGGAGCTATATCTGGGATTTGAGGGAGTGTAAACTCTGCTCCAGGATGTGCAAATGAGGCCTAGAGGGAAGAGATCAGAGAACCGGGCACCATGCTTTCTCCCCCAGTTGTTATAGTTACACTAGGATTGGCACATGTGGGCGAAGGAGAGAGGGGGAAGGAGTAGAGCTTCCATGAGCCCTCGGGGCAGTAACTGTGTTGAACTACCTGTGTTTAGAGTCAGGCTGATGGTTGTCTGGCTTCCTCAAGGAGTAAACAATAATAACCCTGGTCATCTTCAACATCAGAAAATGATCATTAGTGTCCAGCTCCTTTTCTCCCTTCCTCAAGAGTAAGGGTCCAAGCTGCTCCCATTTTGTAGTCAGAAAACTGACTCATCGCGAGCTGGGAAGAGGTACCAGGTTTGGAGAAAAGTTCCAGGTGTTTCTAGTTGTTATTTTGTCCAGAGGCACAGGTTTAGCCCCATAAAGATCTCTATCCAGCCACGGTGGATGCCTGTCTGAATTTTGGCAATGGCAACAATGGGAGCGAGGCAGAGCAGCGCATGGGCCCTGTCATGAGAGGGCACAGGGCAGAGTGGAGCAGCTCGGCATCCCCAAGGGGATGACACTTGGTGGATTGGAAACTTCTCCCGTTTGGGAAGCTGCATTCCCAGTGACTTCTCTGTCCACAATTTTTTTGCAACCAATGACAAACCATCAAGTCTTTCCTCTTGCTTAGCTTGAGTCTCATGAAATTTAAAAGGAAAAAAAAGAAGGAGTCTCAGGACTGCACACTTCTCCTTTCTCCCCCAAATTAGGGAGAGGGACAGAAGGGAAGCACCTCATTCAAAGCAAGCCTGTTTACTAGCTGCCAGCCCAGACACACCCCCAACAAAATGCCATGGAGAACGATGTTGTGACTCATGGCTTGGCAAGTACCGGGATCATGCCCCGGGCTCCCAGATACCACACTGGCTCCTCCAGGTCGCTCTGGCTGGATCTCCTCCTCCTCCTTTTCCCCAGAAGCATTCCTCATCTTGCCCTCTCTTCCCAGCCCCTCCTCTCCTCAAATCATTCTCTGCAGTGAGAGGTGGGGGTGGACAAGCAGAGGTAGAACTGGGATTCGAGCTAGGGTTAATTTCAGGATCAGGATTAAGGATGGGATTAGGAACGGAGTTAGGGGCTTCCTTGGTGGCTCAGACGGTGAAAGAATCTGCCTGCAATGCAGGAGACCTGGGTTCGATCCCTCAGTCGGGAAGCTGCCCTGGAGAAGGAAATGGCTACCCACTCCAGTATTCTTGCCTGGAGAATCCCATAGACAGAGGAGCCTAGTGGGATACAGGCCATGGGGTTGCAAAGAGTCGGACAGGATTCAGTGACTAACACTAGGGATGGAGGTACTTTGAGACTGGGTTTAGTCAGTGGACTTTTAGACAGAAGAGACAACAAAACTCTACTAACTTATATGCATCAATGTCTTGGGGTAGCAGAGGGTTAGATGTCTTGGCCAGAGGTCCACGTTCTTTTTTTTTTTTTGCCACACAGCATGTGGGATCTTAGTTCCCCGACTAGAGACAGAATGTGTGCCCCTGCACTGTAAGGGTGGAGTCTGAACCGCTGGGCAGCCAGGGAAGTCTCAAGGTCTGCTTTCTTTGAGATCAGACTAGAAGAGTTAGAATCCGGTTTAGAAGGAAGGAAATGTCAACACTCAAACAAAGATGTACTCAAGAATCACTTCCTAGGAATCTGAGCAAAGGTTTCTGGGAATCAACTTCATCTCTAAGGATTGTAGGTACCATAGAACCACTATATCCACTCTCCAGGCACTGGGCAATATTCTGTGACTTCACCTTGATCTCAAACTTAGAACTTTCTAGTGCACCCAAGAGTCTTTCTTGGATTTCTTCTCCTAATCCCCTCCTGCTGCTGCTGCTGCTGCTGCTAAGCCACTTTAGTTGTGTCCGACTCTGTGTGACCCCATAGACGGCAGCCCGCTAGGCTCCTCTGTCCCTGGGATTCTCCAGGCAAGAATACTGGAGTGAGTTGCCATAAGTCGATTCAGTCATGTCTGACTCTGTGCAACCCTATGGACGGCAGCCCTCCAGGCTCCTCTGTCCAAAGGATTCTCTAGGCAAGAATACTGGAGTGGGTTGCCATTTCCTTCTCCTAATCCCCTCCTAGTCTTATCCAAAGAATTGTCCCACTGTCCCATAGTCTCCAAAGCACCGGGGCCCTGCCATTTGGGTGCCTCGGGCACTGTCTTGGCAGTGAGGCACAAAGCATGCTGGGGCTTCCCAGAATGAGACATCTGTCAGCAACCTCAGGAGGCTCCCCTTGGGCGAAGAACGAGACACATCGCAAGTTCTGAGCTCAGTTTTCAAAGACAGGAGGAAAATAAAGTAGGAACAACTAGTGGGCAGTAGCAGGGCATGGAACAGGTGGGTTCCCAGGGGCTCCTCCAGGAGAATTTGGTCCATAAACTGATGCGATGCCACTGGGTTGAATCCCTAGAAACCTACACACACGAATACACACCAGCACCTCTTTACATAAGTTGCTCAACCCAGAAAGATGAACTAGCAAGCAGCCCACCAGTGCTGTGCAAGCAAAGTCTCCTCCATTTCATAGGGGCCTGAATTTGTCTTCTTTCTCTCCAAACTCTCCTCCCACATCTGGCCCCTTAGGTGCTTGGAGATCCTCCCGCAGAGGGACGAGAGGGTTCGAGGCTGGCACAAACCCCACCTCAGCCCTGCCCTCCCCATGAGCAGCAGCAAGACGGTGATTAGCTGCTCTCCCCAAGGCTCCAAGGTAAGGGAATTTTTTTCTTTCAAACATGTCACATCGGGCACATCTGCTTTCCTAGCAATGATGCATCCCAAGGGGTATAATCAACAGTTGGGGTGGGGCCGGGAGGCAGGTCTGTACTGACAGAAGCCTGAGCCAGAGATGCCAAGAGCTGAACGTAGGAACAGCCACTGCCCCCACTCCCGTTCTACCGCGGGAGAGAAGTCCTGTCCCTGCGCATCTTCCTGCCTTACAGCCAGGTGCCCTCCTCACAGGCCGGACCTATTTTAGGGCACAGAGATCACACATGGAGCACTTTGCTTTGGGAAATTCTATAACCCTTTCTCTTGTCCACCCTTAAACTCTCCTGTTGGAATGGGAAGGGAAGCGGAAGAGCACTGGCCATCCATCCCCCGCCACAAGTTCAGAAGCCCTGGTAGCGGCCCGGTCCTCCTCCCCTACTCCTCGTAGCCACCCTCATCTCTTCTCTGCCCACCCTAACTCCTTATTCTTTCCATCCCCAATTCCTCGCTGCAGGGAAACCCTCCCTCCCCACCCTGGATGTAGTGTTTCCAGGGGCTACCTAAATGCCTTCTAGCAACAACTGGATGAAACACCATCAGCACCTTTTTCCTTCTGCCCATTGGAACAGCCCTCTCCTCCACCCCCCACTTCCCTATGACTTCTTCACTCAAGATACTGCCTGTCAGCTTAGCGATCTGCTTCCTTCCCTGCAAATGTCTCCCCTTCTACTTTCAAGGTCATTTTTTTCTTTCTTCAAAGACACGGTCCTTCCCTTTCTTTCTGGTCCTAAGCCACCTCTCCCAAACAGTCCCCCACAGTGTCTCCTGCAGGAAGTCTTCTGTCAGTAAGTCACCCATTTTGCTTCTAATGGTGTCTCTCCATCCTCCATCACTACCTAGACCTCACCCTCATCTTACTATGTCTGCGTGTTTGCATTATCCTAGGTATCACAAGATTCCCACCACACCTAGAGTCTCCCTCTTGTGCCCTGTACACGCATTTCTTGATGCAGTAAAGGAAGGAAACTGAGCAAGAGGAAGGCATAGGGTCTAATACCTACTCTGCTCCCACAAAAAGGTATAACCAACATATATACACGTACACACATGCATACAAATACACATACATACACCAAGTCATCCCAAAGATGACTGAGCTTGTCAGGTATAAATCATGTTTGGGTTTCAAATGCAACAGTAATTACATGGTATCTTAACTATCTCTGCAAACTGTCAGAGAAAATATATTGGCGATTCAGGGGAAAGAGGAGGGGAAGTTTGGAGCATCCATTGAACACCACCCTCACCTTCTCTGAAGTCATCCGGAGATAGGACAGCACAGAAGGGCAAAGACGTGCTGGGGCCAGTCCCAACACTTTCAGAGCCTAATGATTTTTCAGGTGAGTTGTGCCGTCACAAGCTCCCAGGGAGGCGGGGACAATTCAAGATGAATTGTAGGCATCACCAGTCTCTGAAGGTATTGCAAGCAGCAGCAGGAAGGATTTAGGCTAAATTTTCTGAAGACAGTCTGACAAAACAGAGGCCCCAGAAAGACTGACTCCTTCCTCTGCGAGTTTGGGAATCATCTGATCGAACCCTTGGCATCCAGGCAGAACTAGATCCAGACTATTCCAGAAAGGGAGTGATATTTAGAACATTCAATTTTATCTTTTTTAAAGGGATGAGTTGGTTTAAACATTTGTTTGTCTATTTTGGGCTGTGATGGGTCCTCATAGCTACACACGGGCTTCTCTTGAGTCGCGGCAAGTGGCTTCTCATTGCAGTGCTTTCCCACGTTTCAGAGCAGAGGCTCCAGACATGTGGGCTCAGTAGTTGCAGCTCACAGGCTTCGGANTTTGTCTATTTTGGGCTGTGATGGGTCCTCATAGCTACACACGGGCTTCTCTTGAGTCGCGGCAAGTGGCTTCTCATTGCAGTGCTTTCCCACGTTTCAGAGCAGAGGCTCCAGACATGTGGGCTCAGTAGTTGCAGCTCACAGGCTTCGGAGCACAGGTTCAGTAGTTGTGTACGGGCTTAGGTGCTCTGCAGCATGTGGGATCTTCCTGAATCCGGGATCGAACCTGTGTCTCCTGCATCAGCAGGCAAATTCTTCACCACTGAGCTACCAGGGAAGCCCCCTAGAACACTCATTTTAAATGTAATACATATTCATATATGTAGGAAGTCTCTGTGTCTGAGATTAGGATTACATTGCTTCTTCTTAGTTGCAGCTACAATTTGGGGCACTCCTCCCCCAACTGTTTTCTCTGCGAACACTCCTCCCTGCCCCAGACTGACACTTGCTTGGGCTCCTCTTTTCCTAGAAGCACTGCTTACCTGTGTCCAGGCTACGTTTCATACACATCTTCCTGCCAGTGGCCTTAGGGATAGCAGACTGATAAGTTTCAGAAGGAGGAAATGTATGTAGGGACAGTGCAGGGAGTGGGACGTGAGAGATGGGAACCAGACTGAGGAGGGAGAGATCAGATTGGGGGCAGGAGCGCAGGCCTAGGGTTGAAAAGCTCATTGCTGCAGGGCAGAGGGGGTGAGGGGGGCAGGCCGAGAATGAAAGAAGCAGATTTCTCGTGGCTCCTCTAGCCCACCTCTTGCCTTTGGACAGATTTCACACACACAGAAACATACACTCACACTTGGTTCCCCACCAACGTCAAGCCAGGGAACTGTGTCCTCTAAAGCTGAGAAAAGAATAGTGTATCAAGAGCTGGTTTATGAACATTTCTACTGTGTGTGTGTAGGTGTTCTGGTGACTTTGTGGGCAAGAGGAGAAGCTGCTTGGACAAAAGGCTGTCATATATGGCGGCAGAGGGAGGGCCTTCTTCATCAGAGATGTAGGAAATGCAGATGGAATGTGTCTTCCCAGAATGATTCTGGATAGTCTATTTTTATATATTCCCAGATCTTCTTGACCTAACCAACTAATAAAACAACAACAACACACACACACACACACACACACACATATGCAAGTACATTGTATGTTTATAAACTTGTATAAATATTACCCCCAGTTCCCTAGTTGGCATCTGGATGAATCCTACTTGGTTCAACACCCCAACAGTCCCTCTAGGTCACAAGTTTCTCTGTCAAAGGAATAAGATCTTCTCCATTTTTCTCGCTTGGGGACTTCAAGTTCGCAAGCCCTATTTTAGTCTTGGTCCTACTATCAGTATCTCATTCCCCTAGAGTGGACATTTTAACTATCCTGTAAATGACCACTCTATTTATGGAACAAAAGTAGTGTGACAGTCACGCGAGCCACAGAGAGTCAGGACAGACTCTACTGGCCAGCACAGCTTTCACACTTCCCGGGTAGGGTTATTCATATGCTGCAGGGCAGGCAACTAGAGAAGAAAGAAGGGATTGCTTTTTTAGTTTGTGGAAGAGAGATCTCCAACCCAGCCCATTCCCCAAATTCTTAGGTTCCTAAAGATTCAGCATTCCTGAACTCCAAACACTGGAGTTTGCAAGGCTGAGATGTCCTGACCTGTCCCCGCAGAGCTGTGAAATTCAATTATAAGGCAGACAAGGCCATGTTTGTTCCACAAAACCATGTGAGAGCTAATTAAATGACACCATAAAACAGAGATAAACGCAAGCGGCAGGGAGCTCGCCGAGAGATGAAGATAGGCTCAGATGCGCGGCTGAGATAAAGACAGGCCAGGAGAAGAGCTGTGAGTGAATATCCCCAACCCCAGCCTCAAGATTCCGCAGGAGCTTCCGAGCACAAGTGAGGGGTGAGGGAAAGGAGGGTTTGAAGATAGAGAAAAATTACAAGAGGCCTAAACAGAAAGATGCTAGCAAAGGAAGTAAAGTGGGCTACACAGATGTGGACTTCCCCATCCTGATACCGTCACTCATGGAGACTCTGACATATTATAGTTAAATGGATTTGCATATATACACGAAGTCATATGTAGAGATACAGATATACACAAGGAGTTTCATAAAAACACATTCTACACAAGATAATTCTCCATTTCACCCCCAAAGTGAGTTAAGCATCTTCCGTTGCAATGCAGGGATGTATAAGTCATGACCACAGGGATTTCCTCCAGCCCTAAAAGAGCCTTTGATTTTGTAATCTTTGAGCACACTGAGAAAGAACATTTTAAAGTGACATATAAGCACTGCTTCCCCTAAATAGTAACCCATTGAGAATGTCACAGAAATGATGGGTACCTAGAGAAAATAAAACTCACGTTTGTATCTGGTCACATGGCCTCGAGTTCTGCTGTTTGCAACAACAGAATGGATGAGGGCTATCCCTGGGCAAGGTGCCTGTCCCAGAGGAATACCATGGCAGGTGAGGTTCAGGAAGTCACAGAATTCCGGAAATAGGCTTAAAATTTAGCTTCCTTCATAGATCTTCTTAGACAAGTTAAGAGTGAGTCTCAGGAACTTCCCCCTCCCTTCTTCCATGCCTCACTGCTCCACCCAGGCTCACATCTCATCCAGAGAAGCTTGACTAAAAGTTCAGTTCCTCATGCCTGTGCCCTTTCCCAGAGATATTCCCATTAGAAGAAAAAATTGGAAGTGAGGGAGATACCAGATCAGTAAGATAAACTCAGGGATAAGGGCCTTCTATATACCAAGCACAACTGGAGAAGCAAAAATGAATGACCCTGAAGAAGTAAAATTGTCACAATTTGCAGATGACCTGATACCGTATATTGTTGTTGTACAGTTGCTAAGTCATGTCTGACACTTTGCAACCCTGCGGACTGCAGTACGCCAAGCTTCCCTGTCCATCACCATCTCCCAGAGCTTGCTCAAACTCATGTCCATTGAGTGGGTGATGCCATCCAATCGTCTCATCTTCTGTCACCCCTTTCTCCTGCCTTCAGTCTTTGCCAGCATTAGAGTTTTTTTTCCAGTGAATTGACAATTCGCATCAGGTGGCCAAAGTCTTGGAGCTTCAACTTCAGCAACAGTCCTTCCAATTGATACTGTATATAGATAACCCTAACATTTCCACCAAAAAACTATTAGAACTAATAAGTGAATTCAGTAAAGTTGCAAGTTACAAGGCCGATACATAGAAATCTATTGCTTTTCTATACACTAATACTGAACTATCAAAAACAGAAAGCAAGAAAACAATCTCAATTAAAATTGTTTAAAATTGCATTATAAATGAGTAAAACACCTAGGAATACACTTAACCAAGGAGGTGAAAGACCTATACTCTGAAAATTATAAAACAGTGATGAAGGAAATTGAAACTGATACCAAGAAAAAGAAAGATATCCCATATTTTTGGATTGGAAGAATTAATG
>SJYX01000843.1:0-30529 GCA_006410675.1 Oreotragus oreotragus
CTCTCTAAGTCTCAGTTTCCTTCCCTACAGAACATCATCAAGACCTCATAAGGGTACTGGGATGATAGAATGACATGATGCTTATAAAGGACTTATTACAATGCCTGGAACGTCGTGTGCAGTCAGTGATTAATCATGATTGCAGGTCATTCACCTGCAGAAACAGCTGTGCCCCACTAACCTGGTGAAATCTACATCAAGGTCTGAGTGATAAGGATGACTTCATCTATACAATAATTACAATAAATACAATTTTGTGGGGGAAATCATCTTAAATTCCATGATCTCCTGGTGATAGATCAGTAGCTTTGTCTCCCTAAATGATCTGATACACTGTATTTGAAGACTCTATTAGGAAATGAATAAAAACCACATCTGTACTAACCTTTGGGTTAGATCTAAGATAGCTATAAGTAGTTGTACTTCTAAACTATCTCCAGTAGGCAGCAGTCTTAGGAGCTCAAAGAGTTGAAGGAACAAAACATTTCAATTTAAGATCTGGCCTTGCCAACCAGAGGCTTGTCACAGCCAACTCCTTTGATTGATTGCTAAGGCTTTACATATCCTGTTTGATGAAATGAGTGCATTCAGAGGCAGCTGGCTAAAGCCTGAGAAGTTTGGATGGAACGATGAAGACGAAATATTTGTCTTTTTTATTCGCTGTTTCAGTGCAACTCTTCATTCTGCCACTTTGAATTCTCCCACTTAGAATCCTTTTGACTTATTTAATTATTTGCTCCTACTGCATTCCTGGCAGAACTGTGGCCTTCTTTCTGTGTCTGGATTCCTAAGACACACATTAATAGCATCTGTGGCAACTCAGATCTTAGTATTCTTCTGTCTCCCCATGACTAAATATTCAGTGATGAAACAGGTTCCTGCTAACTCAGCTGGTCTAAAGAACTTTCTGGTACCACCTCTGTAAATAAATGTATTCAAACTCAGTCAGTGTTGCTAGAACATCCATGCAGGAATATTAGGTGAGACCAGGAGGCACAGGAGTGCTGATCAAGGGGCTGGTTTATCGGACATTGTAAGCTTTTATGCCTGGCTTTTGCAGTCTCTTCCATCTTCCATCTCTTTCCACTATTTCTATTGGCTGCAGTTCTGTTCATCATTCAAGGCTGAGTGAGCACTACTTATTTTGGCCTTCCTTCATGAATTCTCATTTCACTGAGCTTCATGTCCCATGCGTAGACCTCTGCTGAAACCTTTGCATGAGAGTTCATGTTCTCTGCCCTGAACCTCCACCCCAACCCCACCAAGGGGAGACACTATGTCTGGTTCATCTTTGCACACATATCTATCTATGAAGATACTTATTTATGTACCTACTTCATGTTACTTGACCTCAGTGACCTTCGCTATGGTCTTTAACTCTTAAGAGTTGTTGTTGTTTTTCCCACCTTGGGATAACTGGATTCTAACAGTATGAAAAGAAATAGCTTATATTTTCAGCTGACTTTCATTTGCTGAGGAGGTGTGGGACCTTGTGTCTTTCTCCCTTTTATTTGTCCTACTCATTTCCTTATAGGATTTTAAAGATAAAGAATCTTGTCACAGAAGCCCAAAGCCTTGTCTTCTTGCTTATCCTTCAATGTTCTAATGGTTGAGAAACTTTCACTTTGAGGGTCAGGAAAGAGAAGCTAACCCTTAGGTCATGTTTTCCACACAGATGAAAGCACAACAAAGACCCAACTTTAAAGCCCATGATTTTACGATATACTTTAAAATTCCTACTCTAGGGACTGATTTGAATCAAATTCTGTACTTTTTATTTTTCTTGAAAGTTAACAGTTATTGGATTCTACACCAGTGTTGCCCATCATATGTATAAAAAAGATAATTCACTCCTGGTGAACAGCGTCTGAATTCATTGTAATTTAAAGTGGCACAAAAAATGCTGAGGAAGAGCAATGCTTCACTTATTTAGTAAGTTTTATAATACAACAGCTGTTCCACATTTTGCGAGATAAATATATGGAACAACAGAAACATTCTGCTCAAAATCATACTTTCTAACTGCCACAGTTAAGTCTTTGACAATTCTCAGTACAGCCATGCAATGTTTCTGAGACACTGACAAAAGAATTTATTTCTGCTTTCTTTCTACTTCTGAATGCTATTTCACATATATTAGCATCAAAACTGTAGGAAAAGTGTCACATTCTCTATGGAGTTCTGATACCAGAAAGTATAAAAGATAAGTGACAATGTAAGTGAATTTTATAAATAATGCTTTTGAGTTCATTTTCAGAAAAATAACCTCCCAAAATACAATATGCATCTTCCTTCTTTCCCTATTCTTTAGAGTATGTATGTTTTCTTGTTCTCTCTCTGTGTGTGGCATTTTCCATCTGTTCCCCATTTCTTTCTATTTATGCCCCACTGGAGACACTCAGGGTTAATGTTCTCTTCCTTTTTTTAAACCTAAAATTTCATAATTTCTTCCCTCATCCCATGCTACCCATTTCCATTGGGTGTCAGTTTCAAAATACTCTTTTGAAAAAAAATCAAGTTACAGATCACAGAACCTCAGATCATTCAATCCAACCATGTCTTCATTGTAAGAATCTTTCAACATCCTTGAGATCCATTCTCCTCTTCATCCTCTTTTCAAGGGACAAAGCTTTCTGTCTGGACACCTCGAGTTTTTCGTTAAGTACTTCTTTGTGTTGAGTCCCAATCTTTTCACCTGTCACTTTAGCTTCTATTGTTGCTAGTTTCGCACCTGGAGCCACACGAAACTGGTCTACTCCTTCTTCATTTATCTTCAGATAAATGCCATAGCAAATGTCCCTTACATTTTCTATAAGTTTGGTACCCATAGTGTCTCTAAACTGTTTTTGGAACATAGATTTGAGATCCTTTGTCACGAGAATCATTTTACCAATACCCCTCTAAATGGAGTTCAACATTCCAGGCAGTATTTAATCTAGGCAAAACCACATGGAATTATTAATTCCCTTGCCCTGGAGTTTCTTTATTTTCCTTTGACCAAAGATTTCATTGCATTTCCTATCAATTGTCACTTTTTTGTAGCTCATAACAGATTTTGTATTTATCAAAGCCATCAGGTCTTTTACTAAATAATTATTTTTAGGTAGATTTTCCTTATGTTCTGTTTGAACAACTTAATTTTTGAAAAAAAAAAAAAAAGACTCTCTTTCATTAAGTTGGATTCATCATTACAGCCAACTGAAGTCATTTGAAGTCTTTTGTCATCCAATAGCAATTTTCAGTCTTTAAAAAAAATTCACCAGGCAGATACACTTTCTTTGTTTGCCTATTTCCTAATTTTAATTCAGCCCTTTAACTTTCCATGTAAAAAAAGCTGAAATGCAAGTGAATGAGATTTTTTCAACTTAACTGAGACACAAAGTCTTGAACTCTTTGTTAAAATGACTCTACCAATTTTCTTACTTAATCTTACCTTCTTTCAACTGGGAAAAGAAAGATGTGCCCTTAGAATTTTTTCTCACTCAACATTATGGATATTAATAAATATACTTTCCAGGAAACATCAATCTTGGTGTTATTATCAGGACAAAGCAATACACCTTTGGATAATGTAATGATGCTGGGTATCTCCTTACCCCATCAACTTCATTCTGCAAGGATTGCTGCTTAGGGAGGCTGATCTATATGGATTGCATCGAGGGCTATTTGTCCTTTGACTTCTGGTTAGGTCAGGGGTTGGAGATTACCATTAGGAGATAGTACTATATAGAGATAAGAATGAGGATGAGATATTAATTCTTCTGGTACCTTTTGTGGTGGGTTCCCAAGCCCTGATTGTATCCCACTAATAGAGGTCAAATCAACTATATTTTAATTAAAAAAATTTTTTAAGTCACAGCTTGCTCTCTCTCCAGGTTGAAGTAATAGTTCCTTCCTGAACCCCTCCACATTTCTCATTACTTACCCTGGCAGCACTTCTCCATCTCTCATAAATTTCCCTTAACCTTGACTGCATCTTTGTAAATAGTATCTTCATTGAATTCTCTTCCATTATCCCCTTGATTGTACCATATGTTTCCTGCATGAACCCTGAATGGCCTGGAAATCCATCAGAGTTATAGATGTGTGAAGGTGGAAGGTAAATTTCATGATACATAGCTACTGGGAAGATATCTTTTGTCTTGAGATGACTCAGCTTGTCCAGATTTTCTCTGCAAACTATTGAAAGCTCTTCATCCACCAGCATGTTCCGAATTCATTTGGCCTTCACTTGGTGTGCACTTATTTGTAAATACTAAAGCAAATATGGGTCCTGTAATCATCTGCCAGTAGTCAGCTGGAAGGTGCTCATCCAGCTAAGTTACAGGAAATACTTTCACCAAAATGAAGAAGAAGAAGGAAAAAAAAAAAAAAAAGACTAGACTTGCCTAGAAATAGACAGAACATGGATGCCGGAAGAACATGGATGCCTGGAGCATGAGGAACCCCACCCATGGCAAAAGTCATGAGGAGGGAGGCTTGGCATATGCAAAGGTGGGATCGTGCCTCAGGGGTCCCCCTGGAAATTCTCGAGCATCTACCCCTAAAACCGGAGTCTGCCTGCTTTACTGTATTATGCTTTCCACCTACTCTTCTGACATTAACAGGGGGCTGTCCCCCCATCACTTTTTTCTGGAAAAAGTTAATTTAGAGCTTTTAGATAATAAGTCTCCTGGGCATAATAAGAGTGTTTCAATCCAAAAACCCCTCTGATGGCTTTCTAGCCTGCCTGCCAGACTCTTACAGCTGTGCATGTGATTGTTTGTGGCTTCTCGACCGCGAGAGGCACAGGAAGCTTAAAACATCCTAGGAATATAGGGGCTTCCAAGAAGCGAAAACCATTAGAATAGGACTGATTAAGGGTTTCATTGTTTATCCAATACTTGCTGCCAAATTTTCATATCTTTTATTTGTTGATATAGTTGGTATATAGAAAAAACAAGTAGCAACATAGATCTTTGGGTTAAGTACCTTCTTTGTTATAACCCACTGCACCTTTGTTCTATAAGGATGTAACTTTAATACTTTGAGGGTGATGCAGATTAAAGAAAAAAAACACTTCAAGGGAAAAAGAGTTTTCTGGTTGATAGACATTTATCTAGGAAGAGAGCCATAAAAATGTTAACAGGCCTCAAGATAATGTAAACCACCTGAGACCTTTTGTATATGGGAAGGTATGCAAAAAGAAAGCCTGCATAACTCTGAATATTCCATTATTTCTTTATGTACAATTTGGGGTATATAAGCTGCTTTTGAAAATAAAGTTGTGGGTCTGGCACTGATGCTTGGGTCCGCCATGTCGTTCTTTTCTCCCTTTTCTGGCTGAATTCCCATCTGGAGCATGGAGGCTCGCCATGTCTACTTATTTGCCCTGGCTTCTAAGACCCACACAAGAGGGAGCCCAAGGCGAGGCACCCTCCACTATTCAAGCAGGTGCCCGTGGCCTACGTAGATGGTGCAAACTCCTGGTCTCGGAGTTTTACTGGTTTTCCACGTAAACCAAGTTATTCAGTGTCTTTTCTCCACTAATTTTCCTACAACACTATTCTTTCCTAATCTCTCTTTATATTTCTAAATAGATAAGTTTTTCCTCGCCAACTCCATCCCTGCTTCACATTACTCTGAATCCACCAGGGCTGGACCCCAGCACATGGAGGCTGCTGCAGTCATTTCAGCCTGCTATAGGAAAATACTGCAGAGTGGGTGACTTATACACAATAGGAATTAATTCCTCAGTGTTCTGTGGACTGGGAGTCTGATTTCAGAGTGCCAGAATGGTCAGGTGAGGGACCATCTTTCAACTTTAACTTTCAGACTTCTCATTGTATCATTGCATGACCGAAGTGGTAGGGAGCTCTTTGGAGCCTCTTTTGTAAGGCACTAATTCCATTTATGAGGGTTCCACCTTCATGACTTAAATCATCTCCTCAAGGCACCACCTTTGGGAGTTAGAATTAATATCATCACCTTTGAGAGTTAGAATTCCAGCATCTGAATTTTGGAGGGAGACAAAGATTCAGACTATTGCAGATGCCCTAGAAACACTGGCATAGCAAATAAGCTATGAGCTTTGAAAACTCAGTAATGATCAGATCCTAATTTGACACTTAACAATGTGACATTATGTAACTTAATGTTCCCTAATTTCAGTTTTCTGGTCTGTGAATATAATATAACAACAGGATCCACTTTATTATTTTGTAGATTAAGTAACATTTTGTATTTTAAAGCCTCAGCATTGCCTGGCATTTTGAAAGCACTCAAATATTCAAGAAAAATATCTTAATGATACCCTAATTTCAGTTTTCTGGTCTGTGAATATAATATAACAACAGGATCCACTTTATTATTTTGTAGATTAAGTAACATTTTGTATTTTAAAGCCTCAGCATTGCCTGGCATTTTGAAAGCACTCAAATATTCAAGAAAAATATCTTAATGATAAGATGAGGTCATCTGCCCATTCACATGTCAAAAACTAACACTGGTCTTCAGTTTCTTCATTAATAAATTGGAAAGAGCTAGAAAAGGGCTGAGAAATGGATTGATGGCCTGATTACCAAATTTTAAAAAGAGTGGCCCACTTAGAAGGGACATAGAACAATAAATATATACTCTCCCTTTCAGTTGAATTGTTAAACTTTCCCCCCAAAATAGCTCTTAAAGATTTCAAGTGGGTGAAAGATGTTTTTGTTTAATTGTATAATCACCATTTAAGGCCAAAAAATGTATTTTAAAGAAAATCAGAAAAGTTATTTTTAAGCAATTTATTACTAGATACTAAATTAAACAACTTGGATAACAATGCAGCAATATTTATATAAAAATTAATTAAATTGCACAAACATTATTTTTAAAGTAATAATGAAAAAGAAGCCTTGTGCCAGTAATATAAATGAATAAAACTTGTCCAACACTTGGGTCTTTCACATACTACAAGTGCAAAAGGACTTGTTTTTAATTTCCTAAATTCAGTTTTTAATTGATTTGCCCTAATGATTTTTGGGACTACTACTCTGCATTTTTCTTTCATCCAATTTAGATTCTGTTTTTAGTCTTTATAGAGATAATACCCTCTATTTGTTTGAGCTATGCTTATCACAGATGTTATCAATTTGATCCCATATGCTTTCTATCTGTTAAGGATTCTTCACAATTTGTTTTCCCGTCCCATCATGCTTTATCTATGTCTATATGATCCACAGCTATATCTGAATAATATGTGTATTTACACATATGTATATTTTTTCTCACTTTAAGATATTTGACATACAAAAGATTATTTCAGCAGGTGCTCCATCTACTATTTTGACTTATTCTTGATAGTATTTTTCCATGTGAAGATGGTGAGATATAGGGAATGAGCTAGAATTTCTCTTAGGTGGTTTAGCAACATCCTCTGCCCTTGCTCTTCTCCTCCCTGTGTTGTAGAGGCTGAAAGCCTGGTACTATATTCTCCACAGTTTCTAACAGCAAGGCACCATGTTCCATTCTGCCAAAGAGTGCTTGTAAGAACAGAAGAAGCCACTGTTCCTCCTGATGCAGAGGCTCAAGCCCATAGGCTACTGATGTGTCAGATTTGAGGCTTGATATGTGTTTAGAGCTTTGCAGGTGGCTCAGTGGTAAAGAACTCACCTAGAATGCAGGTGACTTGGTTTCAGTCCCTGGGTCAGGAAGATCCCCTGGAGAAGTAAATGGTATTCTTGCCTGGGAAATCCCATGGACACTGGAGCCTGGTGGATTACAGTCCATGGGGTCATGAAATGAGTCAGATATGACTTAACAACTAAACACCAATAATCCTCATGTCAGCCTGTGAATTAGCAGTTTTCTATGATTCCTAGTCTTCCTGAATTTTTGAACACTGCTAATGGTTTCCCTGACCCTTGTTTCACCGGTCATCCTAATGATTTTATAACTTTTCAATCTCCGTATGACATCTTTTTCTATTTGAAATACTTTGAGCAGTTTCTGTTTTCTTGACCAAACCTGATGCATAGGGTTTCAGTAGCTTGCCCAAAGTCCTACAGTTAATTAGGATTTGAACCCAGATCTTTCCAGCTTTTGACAATGTATATAGTGGTGAGTTCTAGATCTTTTTTTCAAACCCTTCTGGGGTGCTCTATGTCCCACAGTTGTGAAAAGTATGCTTGAAGTTCTGTAGGGAGTGAGATTATACACACACACACACACACACACACACACACAATCATACATATACTATTGTGCTAAGTCACTTCAGTCATGTCTGACTCTTTTGCAACCCTATGGACTGTAGCCCACCAAGCTCCTCTGTCCATGGGATTCTCCAGGCAAGAACAATAGAGTGGGTTGCCATTTCCTTCTCCACGAGATCTTCCTGACCCAGAGATCAAACCTGAATTTCTTATGTCTCCTGCATTGGCAGATAGGTTTTTAACTACTAACACAAACATATATATATAATTTTAAAAATAATACTTGTATCATTTTGAATTTCCTTTGGCCCATTTGACAATCTGGGGTAAATTAAAATGCATACTACAAAGAGGGAATTATTTGACGATTTGAGTTAGACCATTTGTTATTTTTTTAAGTCGTGAATTGAAGAGACGGTATAGTAGGGACTAGTGACAATTTGGAGAAGGCAATGGCACCCCACTCCAGTACTCTTGCCTGGAAAATCCTATGGATGGAGGAGCCTGGTAGGCTGCAGTCCATGGGGTCACGAACAGTCAGACATGACTGAGCGACTTCACTTTCACCTTTCACGTTCATGCACTGGAGAAGGAAATGACAACCCACTCCAGTGTTCTTGCCTGGAGAATCCCAGGGATAGGGGAGCCTGGTGGGCTGCCGTCTATGGGGTCGCACAGAGTCGGACACGACTGAAGTGACTTAGCAGCAGTAGCAGCAGCAGTGACAATTTATGGTGAATAATGTCAAATTTGTGATCTACAAAGAAGAAGATTTAGCTTCAGGACTAGGGCCAGGCTTGGATTACTCAGAGCTTTTGTATGGCATAAGTTTTATTACAGTAAAAAAAGGACAGAGAAAACTTCTGACATAGAAATCAGAAGGGGGATGGAGAGTGTCCCACTTGCTAGTCTTATCAAGGCATCCAGTGGATGCTGGCAGTTTAATCTGTGGTTCCTCTGTCTTTTCTGAAAACATTTCTGGAGAAAACATTTTTTGAAAATATAATTAAAATCATCAAAAGATTGATGAAATAGCAAAGGATTACTTGGTTAAAATTGAAGGAACAGTGAAAATTCAGAAAGATAAACTGACTGGAGGAAATGTACCAACTTGTATTTTGATGTTAGACAGTACCAATGGATAAAGGAAACAATAAAATATGACCTAATTAATTTTAAACAACCAATGAAAACTCTAAAAGTTACAATTACACTAGCAAAATTAAAACTCAAAGAATAAGTGTAGCAGTATATTAGACAAAATCTGAGAAAGAATTAGTAAACTGAAAGATAGATGAGAAGAAGATACTGGACATGTCACACATAGAGACAAAAAGATGGAGCGTATGGAAAAGAGGTTATGAGGCTTGGAAGACAGAGTAGAGAGTTTTAAAATGTTTATTTGGAATTCCAAAATGTGATAAAAGAGAGAATAAGGCATTGGAGTTTTATTTTTGTGTTCAAATTTATGGTATGTTTATTAACTTTTCTGCCATTGTGAAGAGGCATGAACTGCATAATCTGGGCATATGCATGTGTTTTAAGAACACCGCAATATGATTTCTTTTTTTTTTTTTTGTATTTATTTATTTTTTTACACGAACTCCCAAACATGAACCCCCCTNCAGGACTAGGGCCAGGCTTGGATTACTCAGAGCTTTTGTATGGCATAAGTTTTATTACAGTAAAAAAAGGACAGAGAAAACTTCTGACATAGAAATCAGAAGGGGGATGGAGAGTGTCCCACTTGCTAGTCTTATCAAGGCATCCAGTGGATGCTGGCAGTTTAATCTGTGGTTCCTCTGTCTTTTCTGAAAACATTTCTGGAGAAAACATTTTTTGAAAATATAATTAAAATCATCAAAAGATTGATGAAATAGCAAAGGATTACTTGGTTAAAATTGAAAGAACAGTGAAAATTCAGAAAGATAAACTGACTGGAGGAAATGTACCAACTTGTATTTTGATGTTAGACAGTACCAATGGATAAAGGAAACAATAAAATATGACCTAATTAATTTTAAACAACCAATGAAAACTCTAAAAGTTACAATTACACTAGCAAAATTAAAACTCAAAGAATAAGTGTAGCAGTATATTAGACAAAATCTGAGAAAGAATTAGTAAACTGAAAGATAGATGAGAAGAAGATACTGGACATGTCACACATAGAGACAAAAAGATGGAGCGTATGGAAAAGAGGTTATGAGGCTTGGAAGACAGAGTAGAGAGTTTTAAAATGTTTATTTGGAATTCCAAAATGTGATAAAAGAGAGAATAAGGCATTGGAGTTTTATTTTTGTGTTCAAATTTATGGTATGTTTATTAACTTTTCTGCCATTGTGAAGAGGCATGAACTGCATAATCTGGGCATATGCATGTGTTTTAAGAACACCGCAATATGATTTCTTTTTAAAACTTACAGTGCAACACATCACTACGACAAGACCAAAAATTTAAACAAGTGCTAACATTATTTCTGGTTGTCTGAGGAGGCTTTACAAATAGTTGAGAAAAAAAATAGAAATGCAAGGTAAAGGAGAAAAGGAAAGATATATCCATCTGAATGCAGATTCCAAAGAACAGCATGGATAGATGAGAAAGCCTTCCTAAGTGAACAATACAGATAAATAGAAGAAAACACGAAATGGGAAAGACTAGAGATTTCTTCAGGAAAAATTAGAGACACCAAGGGAACATTTCATGAAAAGATGGGCTCAATAAAGGACAGAGATAGTATGGACGTAACAGAAGCAGAAGATATTAAGAAGAGGTGGCAAGAATACACAGAACTATACAAAAAAGATCTTCATGACCCAGATGACCACAATGGTGTGATCACTCACCTAGAGCCAGACATCGTGGAGTGCCAAGTCAAGTGGTCCTTAGGAAGCATCACTATAAACAAACCTAGTGGAGGTGATGGAATTCCAGCTGAGCTATTTCAAATCCTAAAAGCTATTTCAAATATTGTGAAAGTGTTGCACTCAATATGCCAGCAAATTTGGAACTCAGCAGTGGCCACAGGACTGGAAAAGGTCAGTTTTCATTCCAATCCCAAAGAAAGGCAATGCCAAAGAATGCTCAAGCTATTGCACAATTGCACTCATCTCACACACTAGCAAAGCAATGCTCAAAATTCTCCAAGCTAGGCTTCGACAGTACATTAACCGAGAACTTCCAGATGTTTAATCTGGATTTAGAAAAGGCAGAGGAACCAGAGATCAAATTGCCAACATCTGTTGAATCATAAAAAAAGCAAGAGAATTTCAGAAAAACATCTACTTCTGCTTCATTGACTATGCTAAAGTCTTTGATTGTGTGGATCAAACAAACTGTGGAAAATTCTTAAAGAGATAGAAGTACCAGACCACCTTATGCCTCCTGAGAAACCTGTTTGCAGGTCAAGAAGCAATAGTTAGAACTAGACATGGAACTATGAACTGTTTCCAACTTGGGAAAGGTGGGCATCAAGGCTGTTTATTGTCACCCTGCTTCATGCAAAATGCCAGGCTGGGTGAAGCACAAGCTGAAATCAAGATTTCCAGAAGAAATATCAGTAACCTCAGATACACAGATGACACCATCCTTAAGGCCAAAAGGAAAGAGTAAATAAAGAGCCTCTTGTTGAAAGTCAAAGAGGAGAGTGAAAAAAAATGGTTTAAAATTCAACATTCAGAAAACTAAGTTCATGGCATCTGGTCCCATCACTTCATGGGAAATAGATGGAGGAACAATGGAAACAGTGACAGACTTTCTTTTCTTGGTTTCCAAAATCACCGGAGATGGTGACTGTAGCCATGCAATTAAAAGACACTTGCTCCTTGGAAGAAAAGCAATGACACACCTAGACAGCATATTCAAAAGCAGAGCCATTACTTTGCCAACAAAGATATGTCTAGTCCAAGCTATAGTTTTTCCAATAGTCATATATGGATGTGAGAGTTGGACCATGAAGAAAGCTGAGTGCCGAAGAATAGATGCTTTTGAACTGTGGTGTTGGAGAAGACTCTTGAAGTTCCCTTGGACTGCAAGGAGATTCAACAAGTTAATCCTAATGGAAATCAGTCCTGAATACTCATTGGAAGGACTGATGTTGAAGCTGAAACTCCAATACTTTGGCCACGTGNGTCATATATGGATGTGAGAGTTGGACCATGAAGAAAGCTGAGTGCCGAAGAATAGATGCTTTTGAACTGTGGTGTTGGAGAAGACTCTTGAAGTTCCCTTGGACTGCAAGGAGATTCAACAAGTTAATCCTAATGGAAATCAGTCCTGAATACTCATTGGAAGGACTGATGTTGAAGCTGAAACTCCAATACTTTGGCCACGTGATGCAAAGAACTGACTCTTTGGAAAAGACCCTGATGCTGGGAAAAATTGAAAGTGGGAGGTCAAGGGGATGACAGAGGCTGAGATGGTTGGAGGGCATCACTGATTCGATGGACATGAGTTTGATCAAGTTCAAGCAGTTGGTGATGGATAGGGAAGCCTGGCATGCTGCAGTCCATGGGGTTGCAGAAAGTTGGACATGACTGAACATTTGAACTGAACTCTATGGGTGTGAGAGTTGGACCATAAAGAAAGCTGAGCACCGAAGAATGGATATTTTTGAACTGTGGTGTTGGAGAAGACTCTTGAGAGTTCCTTGGACTGCAAGGAGTTCAAACCAGTCAATCTTAAAGAAAATCAGTCTTGAATATTCATTGGAAGAATTGACACTGATGCTGAAACTCCAATACTTTGGCCACCTGATGTAAGGAACTGGCTCATTGGAAAGGACCATGATGCTGGGAAAGATTGAGGGCAGGAGGAGAAGGGGACGACAGAGGGTAAGATGGCTGGAGAGCATCTTCAACTCGATGGACATGAGTTTGAGCCAGCTCCAGGAGTTGGTGATGGACAGGAGGGCCTGGCATGCTGCAGTCCATGGGTTTGCAGAGTCAGACACAACTGAGCAACTGAACCAACATTATTTCTAAAATATTGATAATAGGAACAATTGAATATTATTTATAAGTTGTAACTACTGAATTTAATGTTTTCTATACTGAATTATAATTATCATTATACCAAAATGTATAAATTCAAAATAAGCACTATTTCACAGGATGCTATTTCTGAAGTGAAACATTGCTTTAATTAAAAAGAGGACATAAATAAGTGAACTGTGGTTGACTATACACATGGTCTCCAAGTTTATTGATCCACTGATTCACGAGTATCACATTTTTCCTGTTTTATAAGAGAAGTAAGCATTTTAAAAAACAGCTAAAGTTACTCAAATAATTGACTGTTATCACTGAAAAAGTTGGACATGACTGAGCTACTAGCATGTTCACTTTCTTTCATTTACTTTGAAAGAGGACTGGAAAAGTCATGTGGAATTATATGAGCAGGAAGTATAGCAGAATCATAAAATAGCTGGTATTTAAAAAAATGTTTATTCATGGGCAATCTCTTATCTGGGATACAGAATGTCTGGAATGTGTCAACCTCTATGATTTTTTTTTTTTCACTCAGAGGGGAAGAAGTTAGAATGCTTGTTATCTTCTATGATAATTGTCATAGATTCCAAGTCACAGAGATAGAGAACCTGAGACGGCATGCTGTTTAGTCTTTTGAATATAACTGTCTTTAAAATGCCTAAAAGATTTTCATTCATACTTTTTAAAAATAAATCTTTCCAATGATGGGTAACTTACTGTGACCAAATAATTCTGTCACTTGTCCTCTGCAGCCCCTTTGTCTTCTATATCTGTTTCTGGTTTTTTGCTATGGTTGCTTTTTAATCTTTACTGAGTTAGGGAAGGAAATGGCAACCCACTCCAGTATTCTTGCATGGAGAATTCCAGGAAGAGAGAAGCCTGGCAGGCTACAGCCCATGGGGTCGCAAGAGTTGGACACAACTTAGTGGCTAAAAGAGAGAGAGAGAACTGACTTATAATAAACTTCATAGGTTAAGAGGCAAAGTTGATTAATTTTGACACATAGATATATGCATAATGTCATCACTGCAATCAAGAGACAATATTTCTGTGACCCCCAAAATGTTTCCTCATGGCCATTTGTAATCCATTTCTCCATTTACTCTTAGTTCTTGAAAACTGTTATTTGTAATGGTACTCAGAGGCTTAGTAGGAAGACTCCTCCAAAGGGCATGTGTTTTCACTTCTGGAAGGTGTCTGGGGACAATTCTCTGGAATCAAGTTTTGAGGGCTTTTTCTTTATGACCAAGTTTTAGGATTTATAGATGTGAATCTGCAGATACAGAATGTCTGGTATATGCCAACCTATGTAATAGGAAAGGCCATAGACTTCAAATTACAGAGATAAAATGGAGATGACATTCAGCTCAATTTTCATAAAATAGCTGTCTCTAACAGTTGGCTTTTTTTTTTCTTCTAATGTTTTTGTTTGTTTTAGATTGTAGTTTTTTCTCCTTCTCTGCAGTACGTCTTTATTTGGAATTCCTTTTGGAAATGGGTGGGAATAAATAGGGCATATATTTTTTAAACCTTTTACTAAAGTATAGTTGATTTAAAATATTGTGTTAATTTCTGCTGTATAGCAAGATGATTTAGTTATATATATATGTATATAAAATGTATATATATACACACATTCTTTTCATATTCTTTTCCATTATGGTTTATCACAGGATATTGAATGTAGTTCCCTATGCTACACAGTAGGACCTTACTGTTTATTCTTTCTATATAAAATAGTTTGCATCTGCTAATCCCAAACTCTCAGTCCATCCCTCTCCCACTCCACTTTCCCCTTGGAAACCACAAGTCTGTTTTCAATGTCTCTGAGTCTGTTTCTGTTTTATCGATAAGTTCATTTGTGTTGTATATTAGATACCACATATAAGTGATGTGTGGAGAAGGCAATGGCACCCCACTCCAGTACTCTTGCCTGGAAAACCCCATGGGCAGAGGAGCCTGGTTAGGTTGCAGTCCATGGGGTCGCGAAGAGTCGGACACGACTGAGCAACTTCACTTTTCACATAAGTGACGTGTACGGTATTTATCTTTCTCTTTTTGACTTACTTCACTTAGTATGGTAGTCTCTAGGTCCGTTCACATTGCTAGAAAAGGCACTATTTCATTTATTTTTATGGCTGAGTCGTAGTCTGTGTGTGTGTGTATGTGTATGCGTATCACGTCTTCTTTATCAGTTCATCTGTCGATAGACGTTTGGTTGGTTTCTATGTTTTGCCTATTGGGAATAGTGCTGCCACAAACATAGAGGTGCATGCCTATTTTTAATTAGAATTTTATCAGGATATACACCCAGGAGTGAGATTACTGGATCATAGGGCATCTCTACTTTTATTTTTTTGAGGACCCTCCATATTGTTTTCCGTAGTGACTGCACCAATTTACAATCCCACCGGCAGTGAAGGAGGTTTCTCTTTTCTCCACATACTCTCCAGCACTTGTTATTTGTAGATGTTTTAATGATGGTCCTTCTGACTGGTATGTAGTGATACCTTGATGTAGTTTTGATTGGCATTTCTCTGATAATTAGTGATCTTGAGTATCTTTGCATCAATCGGGCACACATTTAACTCTGGTTCATCTCTGTCTCTTATACNGCTAGAAAAGGCACTATTTCATTTATTTTTATGGCTGAGTCGTAGTCTGTGTGTGTGTGTATGTGTATGCATATCACGTCTTCTTTATCAGTTCATCTGTCGATAGACGTTTGGTTGGTTTCTATGTTTTGCCTATTGTGAATAGTGCTGCCACAAACATAGAGGTGCATGCATATTTTTAATTAGAATTTTATCAGGATATACGCCCAGGAGTGAGATTACTGGATCATAGGGCATCTCTACTTTATTTTTTTTGAGGACCCTCCATATTGTTTTCCGTAGTGACTGCACCAATTTACAGTCCCACCGGCAGTGAAGGAGGTTTCTCTTTTCTCCACATACTCTCCAGCACTTGTTATTTGTAGACGTTTTAATGATAGTCCTTCTGACTGGTATGAAGTGATACCTTGATGTAGTTTTGATTTGCATTTCTCTGATAATTAGTGATCTTGAGTATCTTTGCATCAGTCGGGCACACATTTAACTCTGGTTCATCTTTATCTGAGAGGTTACTTTTCTGAGGTTCCATCTTAATATTAAAAGGGTCTCCTACTGGTCTGTCTAACATGGGAAAGCTTGAGGTTCAGCTGCTTTCTTTTTTTACTGTGTAACACTGTTGAATCTGGAGTTTAATTGTGCCAAGTTTGGTAGATGCTATGGGAACAAAAGCAGCTTGAGTGCTTCACTTAGATTTAGGATTTCATGCCTTTCCTTAGTATTTTTTTTCCCTTTTTAAAAATTTTTTTATTTTTACTTTATTTTACTTTACAATACTATATTGGTTTTGGCATACATTGACATGAATCCGTCATGGGTGTACATGAACTCCCAAACATGAACCCCCCTCCCACCTCCCACTCCACATCATCCCTCTGGATCATCCCCATGCACCAGCCCCAAGCATCCTGCATCCTNCCTACCATTTCCTCTGAAATGGGACTTCTTACTTTGAATTTTTGTTACAGTTCTAACAAAGAAATTTCCCCATTTCCACCTGAATGGTTTTATTTAGACTCACTTATTCTATTCAATTTAAGCTTGGAATGTTAATCAATTAAAAAACACAGGCTGTTTTTAATATGTGAGACTCTTCACTTTTTCAAAAAGTTTTTCTCCTTTGTTTTCCTACATATGTGGACAGATTTATTTTGAGTATTGCTACTGAAAACTCAAGCAAAAATACCTATGACAATTTTTTTTTAGTACATATGGCTTAAGACAGGAATGCATATATTTCTCTTTAGTGAGATTATCATTCAGTCAAGATTTTTCTTTAATCCGGAAAACCCATCTTTATCAGTGGATGACACCAGAACTGGTTATCAGGTTATAGTATAGTTTGTGGTGAGTAAGGAAGAGATCTAATTTTTTTTCATTCAGAGGGGAAGGTTAGAATACATATTATCTTCTAACCATCAGGGAGTTTCTCTTACTTAAATAGCAAGTCAGTTTGTTTCCATATCCACTTTCATATAAGTTTTAATTTTGAATGAGTCCATTCCATAGGATTGTTACTGAATTATAAAAGTGTGAAATTTTGGAGTCCAGACTTTAGTTTTAGCTCCATCACTAGTTTCCATTCTCTGAAACTCAATGCTGCCATCCAGAAAAGGCAGAAAAATAAGTCTGCCAGTATAGGATCAGCAGTGTCTGTTAAATATCATCTAAATGTATCTTAGATTTCATAAATTATAATCCCTAGGGATGGAGAAGGCAATGGTACCCCACTCCAGTACTCTTACCTGGAAAATCTCATGGACTGAGGAGCCTGGTAGACTTCAGTCCATGGGATCGCGAACAGTTGGACACGACTGAATGACTTCATTTTCACTTTTCACTTTCATGCATTGGAGAGGGAGATGGCAACCCACTCCAGTGTTCTTGCCTGGAGAATCCCAGGGACGGGAGCCTGGTGGGCTACTGTCTATGGGGTCGCACAGAGTCGGACACGACTGAAGCAACTTAGCAGCAGCAGCAGCAGCAATCCCTAGGGATGAGTCCTAGGGGACATTTTAGGTCCAAGGGCTGTCTCGCTTGTAATTTAATCCTTGTAAGAAACTAGAAGATGGGTATCAATAACTTTATTTCACTTATGAGGAAATTGAGTCTCAGAGAAGTTAAATGTGTGAAGTTACAAAGCTAGAAATAAAAAGAGGGAATTCCTTGGCAGTCCAGTGGTTAGAACTATGTGCTCTCACTATTGAGGGTCTGGGTTTGCCCTTGATTGGGGAACTAAAATCCCACAAGCTTTGTGTATGGCCAAATAATAAATAATAATACTAATAATAGAAAAAGGTGGAGTAGTCTCAGAGCCAAGTTTACTGACTCCAGATTCAGTCCTATTCCCACTACAGCAGAGCTATACACTATATATTAATTTTTTGACAAATCAGGAAAGACTAGAAAAAAGGGATAAAATACCCTGCAAAATAATTATTTACAATATTATTATAAAATTTAAAACACTGGGATAGGATAATATACTTCCCTAAAACAAATATCATCATTCATATATTAATCTTCCATAAGAGTTACAGAACAAAGTAACTTCCATAATCATACTGTTAAACCTTTTTTAGGGAAGCCTGGAGTGCGGCAGTCCATGGGGTTGCAAAGAGTCAGACACAACTGAGCAACTGAACTGAAAAACATAAATATGTTCTTGACATTACGTTACTTAAATTTTTCACCTAGTGGCTACTGAATGCAATTCAAACTTAAAATAGCAACAATACGAGACAGTTTTGATTTGACTCTGCCTAACTTTCATCCTTATTTCCACTCATATAAGTTGCTCGAGGCATACCAAATATAGCCTGCCATTTCTCAAAACTACTAGGCTGTTGTATATTTCTTTTCTTTCTGCTTGAAATGCCCTCACCTAAACATCCTTCTCAAATCTGCCTCCACTGTTTCTCTTCCTGTCCAGTGAATTTCTGTTCTTCATTTAAAACTGCTCCGATGTCAACTTAGTTGTGAGACCTTCCCTGACCATGAACATACAGTTTTCTAAACCTTGATTCTCTGGTGGTACCATGTTTATACTTCAATTAACCTTTAGCTCACTGCATTGAAAGTATTTCTTTATGAGTTTGTGTTCCCCAGGGGCCAATGAGTTCTTTGAGAGTAGTGACTTTTTCATTTCCTTGTACCAAGTGCATAGAACTGCATAGATGTTTAAGTAACTAATTTGAAGTACCAAACGTGTATGCATAAGTTTATAAGGGACAGTCTGTTTACACGATTACAACATTAAAAGTCTGAGTCTCTTCCGTCTATGCTCCTCCTTCATACCATGCCTAGGGTCACAAAGAGGACAGCAAGGACCCTCTATAATCTCAGCGCAGGAGTGGAAATCTCCAGGAATTTATTCTAGAGGCATGTTGTCAAGTTTGCCATTGTGTAAAGTGAAATAAGTCAGATTCAAGAAAGAATTTGTGTCTATTTAGGAGATAGGGGACATTCTACTGTGTAACTTGTGTGTCTGTGCCTAGATTCCTTCTGCAGAGGCACTCTGATTATAAGTTAGGGAATAAGATGTTGTAGGGAGGTAAAAAGTATCAGCATAAGATGCTGAACAGACTTGGAGAAAGCATTGTTCAGTGGGGGTCCATCACCACCAATGGGACAGAGTTTGAGTTTTCTTACTGAGACTGGTTCCATAAGCAGGTGTATATAAGAGAAGGGATTCAAGAGCACCCTTCTATTACAAGATTCCCTCCGCAGGTCATCTAGTTCTTTTTGCCTCGATACCATATTTCCAAGATACTCTTTAAACTTTTTTTCATTTTTCTAAATTGGCTTCCCTCTGGGAACATCTACTGACCACTGACAGGAGGATTAAATGGGATCATGGGTAAGAAGGCCTCCAGCTCAACATTTGACACATAGCATGCTCAAAACAAATAGTAGCCAAATCTGAATCACTGTAAATTAGCAAACTGATTTTCTGATTTACAAATCAGCCTTGGGTGAGCCTGAGTGGTATGAGCTATTCTCCTGTGGCTTTAATGCATGAACCTGCAAGGCCCTGAAATATCAGAAGGTGTAAAACCTTGGCCAACAGGGAGAAACCCAGTCTAGCAAAGCTGGTTCCCATATAGTAAAGCAGGACAAGGACCAAACTCATCTCTGTACACTGCCTGTTGGCCCATAAGCAAAACCCCACTAGAGACTTCTGAAATCCTGGGAACACCAGTTGTTTTTCTGTCATCTGCTTTTATCTGATTGTAATATACCCTTGCTCATCCTCAAAGTGAGACTGGAGGTATGTGATCTGAATTAGTGAACTTGGAGGCAATGGAAGTGAGAGGTCATGGAATAAAACACTGAAATTATAGAGGCTCAAAAGAGCAGGGACAATTGCCAAGTCTGATCCTCAGAACTCCCCCACTGTTCATGAAATATGCAAAGTTTGTGCTACTAGATGAATAGCTCATGCTGGGTTATCTCAGGTATTTAAAGTCCTTGGAGGGTCTGGAAGAGAAGAATAGAAGGGGGTTTAACTCTGGCCTCATATCACCTGAGGAATGTTTTAGGAAACTTGGAGAGCTTGACCTGTACCTGGTGATATTCAGGAACATGATTTATGCCTAAATATTATAAAGGAAGAAGCTTAAGGGGAACTGTTTGTAGTAGCAAAGACACAGGTCTGTATTCAAAATGGTCTGCTTGCCTAGACATGGACCAGATATAAATTGATGTAGGAGCTGAACATGACTCATCTTGAAAGATCCTGCTCAAAAGGATCTCCTGGTGAGTATGGGGACCCCGTGATGGAGAATATTTGTAGGATAAACCTCTGGATGCTAGGCTGGGGGAAAAGGCATGAGCAGCTAGCTGAAGGTGGCAGAGGTGGCATCTTCTGTGACAAGGGAACAGCAGGTGAGATATGGACAGGAATGGAGGTTTCTGAATTTTTCACATGAGTTCAACTGAGAAAAGTTGAATGAGAGAGAGAGGAAAGGGAAGAGGGTGGCTCTCTCTCACTCTCCACCAGTGTCAGGGGCAACCACTGTGCTGTGCTTAGTCATTTAGTCATGTCTGACTCTGCGACCTCTTGAACTGTAGGCCTCCAGGCTCCTCTATCCATGGGGATTCTCCAGGAAAGAGTACTGGAGTGGGTTGCCATGCCTTCCTCCAGGGGATCTTCCCAACCCAAGGGTCAAACCCAGGTCTCCCACATTGCAGGCAGATTCTTTACCATCTGAACAACTAGGGAAGCTCAAGGATACTGGAGTGGGTAGCCTATCCCTTCTCCAGAAAATCTTCCTGACCCAGGAATTGAACCAGGGTCTCCAGCATTGCAGGCAGATTCTTTACCAGCTGAGCCACCAGGGAAACCCAGGGGCAACCACACCATTAAGTAAATCTTTTCATCCTCATCCCTTTCCCCTGGAGCCTGGAAAAACCAGAGCATACCTCATAGGGAGAAGAATGAGAACAAAGCCAAGAACAGAAGTTGGTCCAGCTACCCTTCCCACTGCAGCTCTCCAAGCCTCAAACCATCCAAGATACAAAATGCCAGGGAAGAAGATGATTTACACAAGGGAAGTAGGCTTTGATATCAGGCAAGACTAAATGGGGTGGTTTATATTAAGGCTACTGACTTATACGTGAGAGTGACGGGAAAAGCTCTTTTATGTTTTTGAGATGCCATCCAGAGGCAAGAAATGATTGCCAGAACTTGTTGGAAGGCAGTGGCACAGAACAACAGAAACAGCTAAGTTATAATTTTACCCCTTACTGAATACAAATCATTCACTAAAGCAGTTTCTCTGTCTTTCTGTCTTGTCCTGTCTCTCTGCTTCCTTTTCTCTCAGCATGCCACTCTCTCTTCTTCTCCGTCTCTCTTTTACTCTCTCTCACACACACATTTCTGTTATGTTTTGTGTGCAAATAACTTTACCTCTCTTTGTCTCAACGTCTCCCCTCTACACAAGCACAGAGCCTTTTTCTTCATAACCAAAAGTTCATGTATTTGTTCATTTGCTTACTTTGGTTTTTAAATAAAAGGATGTGTTCTCGCCCCTCCCCCATATGAATTCTAAGTGAATTCTGCTGCTCCCCTCATGCATGAGCTGCCCCACTTGTCCTTCTTGACCAGTTCTACATCTTTTTTGTTCCTCCCTGCTACACATCTATTAGATCTGTTAAACACTCTGTATCTCCCAGGATCATTTCTTGATGATCTTTGATCTAAATCTTTATAAAACTTTGACATATATTCTGACTTGGGTGCAGACTTCACACTTCTGCTAACCCAGAATTCCATAAAAGGTGATGAATTAAGTTCTTAACCATGATCAAATACTAGGCACATCTGTACAAAGTTATGTACCACACCTCACTCCCCTACCTCCATGCAGCACACACCAAACTTCAGGAGTTGGCAGAAACTAAGATAAAGTCCAACAGAAACACAGCATTGCTACTCTTCGCCTGTATTCTTGGAACTAGTGCTGTAATGCCATTTTGCTACAATGCTACTATGAAACTTATGGGCGCTCAATCAATGGGCACCCCACCCCAGTACTCTTGCCTGGAAAATCCAATGGACGGAGTAGCCTGGTGGGCTGCAGTCCATGGGGTCGCTAACAGTCGGACAGACTGAGCGACTTCACTTTCACTTTTCTCTTTCATGCATTGGAGTAGGAAATAGCAACCCACTCCAGTATTCTTGCCTGGAGAATCCCAGGGATGGGGGAGCCTGGTGGGCTGCCGTCTATGGGGTCACACTGAGTCGGACACGACTGAAGTGACTTAGCAGCAGCAATCCTTGCAGACTACTTAGCAGGCTCGCATCTGCCCCCAAGCCAGAGAACGCTGCTGAGCCTGCTGGGAGCAGGGTCCCCATCTTTGTTTATTTGTCCCTTTATTTCCTGCAGTTGTCAGCTTCCTTCCTAGCCTGTTTCTTCCAGTTAGTCTTCAGTGGGCTTCAGCTAACACAGGCTCTAAACCTCATTCTTCTTTTTAGCATATTCTTATATTTTAGCCTTTTATATATTCATGTAGTGTGGGATAGGCTGTGGAAAACACACGGCTATTTTTTAAAATTATTTTTAATTGAAGGATAACTGCTTCACAATGTTGTGTTGGTTTCTGCCATACAACAGCATGAATCAGTCATAAGTATACCTATGTCCCCACCTTCTTGAACCACCTTCTCTCTCCCTACCCCACTCCACCCCTCTAGGTTGTCACAGAGCACTAAGCTGAGCTCCTGTGTTATACAGTAACTTTGTACGGGGCTATTTTAACAGAAGGAGTCTCTCTTGTTTGAGCAAAAAATGTTCTTGAAGAACAGAGAATATTTTGTTAAAACAGCAAATACTTTGTTTAAATCAATAGCTGCAAATCAGCAAGCAGGAACCAGAGACCTCTTTTGTCTCACCCACATGATAATTACATACAATTTAAAACAATTTTTTAAATCAGAATTTAAAAAATTAGCCATAGAATTCTGTTCACTCTCTAGCTCACCTCCCCTTTCACCATTCTTTGATCTATTTCTTTCATTTGTTATCTGCCTGTCTTCTGTAGATTTTGGGTTTATAGTTTCTGGAATAAAGCCTTTATTGACAAATCTGTCTGTTCTAGACAGAATAATGGCCCCCCAAAGATGTCTATATCCTAATCCTCAGAACCTGTGAACATGTAACCTTATCTGGGAAAAGAGACTTTGCAGATGTGGCTAAATTAAGGATCTTGAGATGGGGAGATTATCCTGCATTATCTAGAGGACCCCAAGGTTATAAAAGGGAGATATGCTACCAGAAGCAGAGGTTGGAGTAACAATGTACTCTGAAGACAGGGGGAGGAGCCACAGTGAAGAAATGCTGATGATCTCTAGAAGGAAAGGCAAGAAAACAGATTGTCCTTTAGCACCCCCAGAAGGAATGCCGCTTCATTCATAGTTTGATTTTGAACTCATAAAACTCATTTCAGACTTATGACCGCCAGATATGTAAGATAATAAATCGGAGTTATTTCAAACCACTAGGCTTGCAGTAGCTTGTTNGTATTGAAGAGAAAAAGTTAAATTTTAAAACTACCCTTTGTTCTGTTTCTCAAGGGCTAGTCATGACTCATGGAAAAGGAACCTGCCCTCTATCTGATAATCTATAGTCTAGTTTCCTGGCCTTAGAAGGGACCCCCTGGGTAATTGTTTTTCTGTTAATCCTTTCTAAAAAATTGGCTAAACCGCCGCAAGGTATGAGGTGGTCGGTTAGCCGTTACAGCCTGATAGCTTTCAGACCTATCTCTGTAAAGGTCAAGTTATGCCCACCAATCAGTTTGCTGAGATCGTCTTCACCCCACCTATACCTGCTTGTAACTTTTGGTGTATAAAAACTGCTTTGTAACTAGCATCGGGGTTCGTTCTTTTCGAGGAAGATCGAACCCCGGCGCGCCGGTTTAATAAATCCTCTTGCTGATTGCATCGAATTCGAGTCTTGGTGATCTGAGAAGCGACGCCTCCCGTGATTAGGCCGTTCGGGGCCTAACAGCACACACAGATGGCAGAGTAAAGTACATGTGCTCATCTGCTCCTGGGAGAGCTCCAAAGTGACAACTTGCTGCTGAACAACCATCAACAGGAGAGTGCTGGATGCAACCGAAAAAAGACACCCATGTCCAGGGGCAAAGGATAAGCCCCAGCAAGGTGGTAGGAGGGGAGAGATCGCATTTAGAATCAGACCCCATACCCACCAGAGATGCTCGGAGGTCTCAAACAAAACCTTGTGTGCACCAGGACCCAGAGCCCCCACAGAGACCCGCAAGTGGCAGAGCAGTTATACAAAATAAACTCTCACACTGTTAAGAAAGTTCTAGGGCCCCCAACAGGTTTCCCAACCTGGGGATCTGGCAAAGGGAATGAGAACCCCCAGGGAATTTGACTTTGGAGGCCAGTGGGATTTGATTACAGAACTTACACAGGTCTAGGGAAACAGACCGGAGAAGGAAATGGCACCCCACTCCAGTACTCTTGCCTGGAAAATCCCATGGACGGAGGAGCCTGGTAGGCTGCAGTCCATGGGGTCGCAGAGAGTTGGACACGACTCACTGACTTCACTTTCACTTTTCACTTTCATGCACTGGAGAAGGAAATGGCAACCCACTCCAGTGTTCTTACCTGGAGAATCCCAGGGGCGGCGGAGCCAGGTGGGCTGGCGTCTATGGGGTCGCACAGAGTCGGACATGACTGAAGCGACTTAGCAGCAGCAGCAGCAGCAGCAGCAGGGAAACAGACTCTTGGAGGGCACCAACAAAACCTTGTGTGCACCAGGACTCAGGAGAAAGGAGCAGGGACCCCACAAGAGACTGACCCAGACTTGCCTGTGAGTGTCCAGGAGTCTCCGCCAGAGGTGTGGGTCAACGGTGGCCTGCTACAGGGTCGGAGGCCCTGAATGCAGCAGTGCTTGCATGGGACCTTTTGAAGGAGGCCATTATCTTCTTTACCCCTACCATGGTTTGGTCTCAGGTCAAATAACAGGGAGGGAATACAGCCCTGCCCACCAACAGAAAATTGGATTAAAGATTTACTGAGCATGGCCCCGCCTATCAGAACAAGGCCTAGTTGCCCCCATTGTCAGTCTCTCCCATCAGGAAGCTTCCATAAGCCTATTACCCTTATCACAGGGCAGACAGAATGAAAACCACAATCACAGAAAACTAATCAAACTGATCACATGGACCACAGCTTTATCTAACTCAACGAAACTATGAGCCATGCCGTGTAGGGCTGCCCAAGAAGGACGGGGCACGGTGGAGAGTTCTGACAAATTGTGGTCCACTGGAGAAGGGACTGGCAAACCACTTCAGTATTCCTGCCTTGAGAACCCCATGAACAGGATGAAAAGGCAAAAAGATATGACACTGAAAGATGAACTCCCCAGGTTGGTAGGTGCCCAATATGCTACTGGATAAGAGGGAGAAATACCTCCAGAAAGAATCAAGAGATGGAGCCAATGCAAAAACAACACCCAGTTGTGGACGTGACTGGTGATGGAAGTAAAGTCCGATGCTGTAAAGAACAATATTGCATAGGAACCTGGAATGTTAGGCCCATGAATCAAGGTAAATTTGAAGTGGCCAAACAGGAGATGGCAAGAGTAAACATTGACATTTTAAGAGTCAGTGAACTAAAGTGGACTGGATTGGGTGAATTTAACTCAGATGACCGTTATATCTACTACTGTGGGCAGGAATCCCTTAGAAGAAATGGAGTGGCCCTCATAATCAACAAGAGAGTCCAAAATGCAGTACTTGGGTGCCATCTCAAAAATGACAGAATGATTTCTGTTCATTTCCATGGCAAACTGTCACGCGAGTGTATGTTCCTCGATTCTTTGTCTCGTCCCAACAAAGATTTGGAGTGACGGGACATTAAAGCCCCCTCGGTGTGTCACAGCTCTCAGGTCTTGGATAAACCGTGTTAAGCTCTCAGGTCTCGAATGGACCATGTTATAGCTCTTAGACAAATCAGTGTTATAGCTCAGTGTTACAGCTCTGTTTTATTTAGAAGATAGCAGGAAAATCCATCTTCGAGGCATGAGGGCACGTCCATCCAAAGACACGAGGAGAAGAGCGCCCCAGCACGTGGGAGAGAGAAAGAGCGAGAGAGCTAGTTTTAGCTCCTCTATTTATGTGTTTATCTCTCCCTGGGCCTGTCCTATGTAAATTGGGCCAGCCAGGAGTGTTGTTGGCCAGCCAGGAGTGTTGTTTGTTTTACCTGAGGTCCTCACTCCGGTCCTCGGACCTTCTCTTGTTTCATTTTCGCGGCCCTTTCCCTTCCTTGTCTTTTAGCCACCGCCATTTTGGACTCATTTTCCCTGTTCTCCCTACCTACCATTGCCCCCTCAAGAGATGGGAGGCCCAATTCTTTGGGAATAGGGGTGTCAAGGTCTTTCTGGCTACTTCCTGCTGAACTGGGACAGCAATGGGTATTGGGCCTCCCCCTCTTGCTGGTCTCAAGCCTCAGAGTCCTTACAGCGGTGTCCATCTGAGGGTGTGTGATATATTCCGTGGTCGGCTGGAGTTTTACATCTTTGTTGAACTGGCAGTGCGTGTTGTAGCTTGTTGACCTGGGCAGAGACAAAACAGGTTAGACAAAAAAAAAGTAGGAAATTTACAACCCTCATTTATACCAGCATCTTCTCCACTGGGTCTTAGTGCCCATATTGATGTAACTTTAGTGGCAAAAGAACTGATTCCTTGGAGTGAGACTCAATGGTTAAGAGTTCGCTTCCTTTCTAAAACATAACATATGACAAGAATTGTTTCCTTCCATCTATTGGATAAATAATGACTTGTCAACTAAAGTTCAATAAGTTATGTCTCTACAGGCTCTAGACTCTTGAGCCTAATTAGTAACTTTCATTTAGTAACCACAAAGGGACTAAGACAAGCCTTTCCTTCTTTTATCTTACACTTTTAATAACCAGCCCCTAGTTGTTTCCCTAGATACACTCACTCAATCATACATATGGACAGATGATAACTTCATCTTCTACTTTCCCTGCTTTTGGCTCTCATCTCCCTACTTGTTATTTCTTGCTCACCTTTCCTTCAAACATCATCACCTCAAAGACACTCTCTTGTTTCTCATGCTTGAAGACAAATTTTCATTTTAGCAACTGAGATGTGGGCTCAGGAGAAGGAGCCTCTAGGGATCCTTTTAAAAAGCCCCTTTCCATGTTAGCAATTATCACACTCAGACTTGATAAAGGAAATAGGGAGGAAGGTTTTATATTTTACTTCCCCAATGGTGCCAAGGAAGATATATTTGCATTGACTATTTCTTCGTTTCTTTCACTGCCATATGTGAAAGGTAATTTGATTGGGCATATGGTGGCAAAGCTAGGAGACAAGTACAGGTTGAGTTTTCATCAACATTTGCAGATCAACAACTGTGGGCCTGGATTTCAAGGGAAATGGTGATAACAGATGCCGTCCCTGGAGGATCTCCAAGTCAGCCAGGTGTAATGGCTGAAAAAGAGACATAAATAGGAGTGGAGGATGAAGCACCTGTTGGTATGATGCCTGTTGTCATTGGCTGCTAAAGAGTTTAATCTGAAATAGCCAACGGAGGGCGATCAAAACTGGGTCATTTCCCACAGGTATTTAAAGCATGCTGAAGCAGATGGTGTGAATTAGATGGCAATTTATCATTTCGTTTCATTATGAGAAAAATATCTTGAGTTATTTAGGGTTCTTACATGGCACAGACTCAGGCAGTCACCACTTTTCTTTGCCCTATATCTTTGCCTTTAGTTAGACCTGATCTAACTAAACAGTGGAATGCCATAGGGCAGGGATCCAAACCAGCCACCTCATACCAAGCCAGGTCTGAGATGACTTAGTTTGCCTTGTCTAGTATTTTTGAAGAATACGATTGTCTTTAGGTAAGGCATATGCAGTGCACATCATTCCCTTTTTTACAAAGCCATTTTGCATATTATGCATATTTTTGCATGCTGCTGCTGCTAAGTCGCTTCAGTCGTGTCCGACTCTGTGTGACCCATAGACGGAAGCCCACCAGGCTCCCCCATCCCCGGGATTCTCCAGGCAAGAATATTGGAGTGGGTTGCCATTTCCTTCTCCAATGCATGAAAGTGAAAANAGACAGTGGCAGGGTATGAATTCAGATACCTGGGCTCTAAAATTCATGTCCAGGGATAATATGTCCATGTTTTTCCTCATCTGTGAATCAAGGGAGTTGGCGTAAATCAGAGTATTTTAAGTTTTTAAACAATTCTTTTATTCGTATCAACTGAAATCTTGTGTGGGAATTGAATTTTTAAAAAAATTATTTTATTGACATATAGTTGATTTCCAACATGGTGTTAATTTCTGCTATACGGCAAACTGATTCAGTTATATGTATATACACATTCTTTTTCATTTTCCTTTCCACTATAGTTTATCAGAGTATTGAATGTAATTTCCATGATATTTACGTGATATATAGTAGGACTTGTGTAATAGTTTGCCTCTACTAATCCCAAACTCCCAATCCATTCCTCTCTCACACCCCTCCCCTTTGGCAACCACAAGTTTATTCTCTATGCCTGTGAGTCTGTTTCATGGATAAATTCATTTGTGTCATATTTTAAATTTCATGTATAAGTGAACTCATACTTGTCTTTCTCTACCTGACTTACTTCATTTAGTATAATGATCTCTAGGTCCATCCATATTGCTGCAAATGGCATCATTTCATTCTTTTTTGTGGCTGAATAGTATTCCTGTATGTGTGTGTGTGTGTGTGTGTGTGTGTGTGTGTGTACACCACATCTTCCTTATCCATTCATCTGTGGATGGATATTTACGTTGTTTCATTGTCCTGGCTATTGTGAATAGTGCTGCAATGAACCCTGGGGTGCATGTATCTTTTTGAATTATAGTTTTGTCTATGTATATGCACAAGAGTGGGATTGCTGGATCATATCATAGTTCTATTTTTAATTTTTAAGGAACCTCCATAGTGTATTCCATAGTGGATACACCAATTTACATTTAATGTTATTCCATTATTAAACAAACGAAACAGAAGAGGATTGCTGTTTGAGTTAAAGCATGGCAAGAAAGCTGGAGCTTGCTCTTGGTCCCTGAAGTGCCACATCAGAACCCAAAGGCACTGGGGATCATAATTCCCTGGAGAAGGGATAAGCTACCCACCACAGTTTTCCTGGGCTTCCCTGGTAGCTCCGTCAGTAAAGAGTGAGTGAGTGAATTTGCTCAGTCGTGTCTGACTCTTTGTGATCCCATGGACTGTAGTGTGCTGGGCTCCTTCATCCATGGGATTTTCCAGACAAGAGCACTGGAGTGGGTAGTCAGTAAAGAATCTGCCTGCAAAGCTGGAGACTTGGGTTCCATCCCTGGGTTAGGAAGATCCCCTGGAGGAGGGCATGGCAACCCACTCCAGTAGTCTTTCCTGGAGAATCCCCATGGACAGAGGAGCCTTGCGGGCTTCAGTCCATGGGGTTACAAAGAGTCGAACACGACTAAGTGGCTCATCATAGCACATCACAGCACAGCAACTGCATGGTGTCTAAGAATCTCTTCTAACACTAACAGTAGTTGGTTTTATATGTGCCATCTTAGAAAAAAATGGAATTTAAACAAATAAATTATGAACCTTCTAGCCTGATGAAACAAAGGGTTCAGGCCACTTTCTCTTTCATTCTGTGTCATTTCATATTTGCATTTTTGGTTTTGTTTTGGTGAATTTGGAAGCCTCTCTTCATCAGGAACTTTCCCTATTCCCAGTCCTTTGGCTACTGTGTTCTGTTCTGAGGCTGAATTAGCTCTCCAGTTGGCAAATCTCCAGTGTAAAGACATGAATAAAGAGCAGTACAATTTTGTAAGCAGGTGCATTGTAAACCCTGGGTTGGTTCTTACCCTCACAAGAGGATAAAAATTTGGTTCATGTCATTTTCCTCACTTAGTTCTTCAGTTCAGTTCAGTTCAGTCGCTCAGTCATGTCTGACTCTTTGCAGCCCCATGAATCACAGCACACCAGGCCTCCCTGTCCGTCACACACTCCCAGAGTTCACTCAGACTCACGTCGATAGAGTCAGTGATGCCATCCAGCCATCTCATCCTCTGTTGTCCCCTTCTCCTCCTGCTCCCAATCCCTCCCAGCATCAGAGTCTTTTCTAATGAGTCAACTCTTCACATCAGGTGGCCAAAGTACCGGAGTTTCAGCTTTAGCATCATTCCTTCCAAAGAAATCCCAGGGCTGATC
>SJYX01000843.1:60507-110641 GCA_006410675.1 Oreotragus oreotragus
TTTTTTTTTTTTTTTTTTTTTTTTAGGCTCACTTGTTCAGTTGCACTGTGGGGAGGCAGGGATGCTGCAAACAAATAACACTGGCATATGCTCGCAGTGTCTCAGCCACACTGGACATGCCCCTGCACATGGCGCACACTGCTCAGGCTCTACGTTGCTCTGCCAGGCACCGTCTGAGGCCGGCCCTAGGCGGTATGCACCTCCCCAGTCTTAGCCACTCAGGCTCAGCTCTCAGGCAGCCCTCAGAGGCGCAGATTCGGTTGGGCCTGTTGTGCCTTTCCCAGGACCAAGTAGTTCAGGTGTTTGGTGAGCACGGTTGTTGCAGCTTATCACCTTTCCTGCCCTGCTGCTCAGTTTTCTGGGTATACTGCTGGCACCCCTTGTCAGGTGGATGGTGACTGTCCAGGACCCCAAGAAGTCTTAGCAAAGAAGCCTGCTTGCAGTTTGGTAGGTAAAGTCTCTCCGGGGCTGCGATTGCCCCCTTCCAGTCCTTCTGGTTCTAGCTGCCTGTAACCAGAGGGGGATGGTCTGCAGCCAGCTATTTCTATTTCATCCTTTGTTCTGTGTGCAGTCCTGGTGGTGTCTTATGTTAGAGTTTTTTGCGTGGTAGCTATCACACAGTCTGGTATGCTAGCCCAAGTTAGTTCACTCTGGTTACACTCACGGCATTCCGGCCTGATTCTTAAAAAGCACTGCAGCCTGTGCCTCCCTGCCCATTCCCCGCTTGCTAGTTGGGGATGCAGGCGTCTGCACTTCTTCTCCACTGGGGGAGTTACCACTGGGCTCGTACTCTGTTGGTTTTAATTATTTATTTATTTTTCTTCCCTGCTATGTTGCCCTCTGTGCTTCCAAGGCTCGCCACAGACTCTTCAGCGAGTGTTTGCTGGTGTTTGCAAACTTCTCTCTTTTTAAGACTCCCTTCCCTGGACGGGACTCCCTTCCTGGGACAGAGCTCCCTCCTTACCTCCTTTGTCTCTTTTTTAGTCTTTTATATTTTTTCCTACCTGTTTTTGAAGACAATGATCTGCTTTTCTGGGTGTCTGATGTCCTCTGCCAGCATTCAGAAGTTGTTTTATAGCATTTATTCAGCATTGAAATGTTCTTTGGATGAATTTGTGTGGGAGAAAGTGGTCTTCCCATCCTATTCCTCCACCACCTTAGGACCGCTCCCTATATTGGAGATTTTTGAGTATCTGCTTCTTATTTGCATTTAGAAAAGAGGGTCATATGAAGTAATAAAATAGATTTAAGTAAAAAATGTGTTTAATTATGAAGTGATATAAGGGTCAAATAGTCAAAGATATTTTAAGTAAATCACAACCTATCTTTGCATCATGACTAGTTGCATAAAGTATGCAGAAATGTAATGGCCAGTCTTCAAAATTATGACTTTCAATATGATGAAAACCAGAAAAAGAAGCAATTAACCCAGAAAACAAAGATTTAGCACTTAAATAGAAACTGTCAGTGATTACTTAAGTTGAAGTCATTCTAGTGCCAATTCATTTAACAATGGTTTGAAAATTAAGCAATTTTTAGTCTACAGCACATGTCCAGGAAAGATCTGGTCTGCTTGATTGATTGAAGCATTACAGAAATTTCTAATTTAGAATTTAGAAATGCAGAGACTTGAGTGGTTACCATTACAAGAATTATTTGTTCTATTTCTCAGCCACCTCACTATTAGTTTGATTATTGAACTTAAAGGGACTTTGTTTATAAAACAAATAATTCCATTGTCAAATAGCTAAAAAAAACCCTGCAAAGTAAATATTCCTCCTAACACCTTCACATCTGTAAATTTGGCCACTGGAGAGTAAGTACAATCATAGTGGGCTTTGGATCACCAATCACAAGTTCAAGTCAACATTCTGGCTCTCCCAGTCACTAGCTTTGCTCCTTTGTAACCCTTCATCACTTTTTGTCTGTTTCCTCCTGTTTGAAATTGGAACACAATCTCATTTCTAGCCTATGGAGCTGTTATGAGATTTCAAGAAATTCAGTGAAGGTGCCTTGGAAATCAGCAAGTGTTGAATACAATACATTGTTGCTCTTCTAACAGACTTACAGGGAAAATAAGTCTACAAGCTCTTCCACATTCACAATGAGACTTAATTTTAGTAAGCCAGTGATCATAAGATTATATGCTAAAGGCTCATAAATCACTTACTACATAAGCAGTTTCAAGATTCTGCTATTGGTTCAATGACATGTTTATAAAATCCATGATTTACAGCATTTTATCTTTTTTTCTCTTTAAAGTGTTATTTGCCAGTCTCTAATGCAAGAACCTATGTAACAATGCCCCCATTCTCTTGTTCTCTCAAATTCAAGGGTATAAACTTTGAATTATAAAATGAATAAATTATGGGAATTTGAAGTCCAGCACGGTGATTATAGTTAACAATACTCTATTATACACCTGATTAGATAAGACCATAGATCTTAAATGCTCTTACTACATATACACAAACACACAAATGTGAGATGATGGAGGTATTAATTAGCTTGATGATGGTAATCATTTCATAGTGTATACTTACATAAAATCATCACATGTGCATCCTAAATATACACAATTTTTATTTGTCAATTATACCTCACTAAAGATGGAGGCAGGAGAACAGTGGATGTACTATCATAACCACTATTAGAGAGATTTTCCATTTTCAAAGGAATTGGAGCTTCTTCTAGTATTTTATGTTTGGGATTTCAGAGTCTTTTTGAAGCCAAAGTTAAATTAAGTGGGAAATTAGAAGATAGGACTCAAGCCCTTAAAATAACTGCAAATTCTTTCAGTCTGAAAATTATTCATTTAGATTGAAGCAGAAATAAATTAGGGATTATGCTTTCTTACCTTCTCTGCAACTTCTGAAAAATTCTCGGCACTGAGGACCATAGGTTAAAGGGAATATTTAAAAAATAAGGTTCACGTACTGTTTGCTTTATCCATATCACTCAACAGATATATATATTTAGTCCAATTTTTTTATTGCTCAGAGAAGTGACTAGCTATTTCTCAAGGTCCAGGGCCCAGTAATGGTATCTAACTAGATGTGATAGTTCAGCTGTAGAAGTGTGGCTGCTCTAAGACTCAGATGCCTTGTTCCTACTTGATTTTAATGTAGGTCATCTCTGTAAGGCAGGGAGAAGTGAATAGAGTTGGCCTAACATGGAGGTGAACCAGGCAGACCATCACATAGAGTGTAATAGTATACGTGAATTTGAAGGGCATCATCAATGGTTGTTCATTCATGAATGCAATGTTACAAATATGTGATCTCTTTAAATCCTGTGAACAAACTATTACTATTATAGTATAACATAAAAAAGAAACTGTGACCCGGAGGAATAAAGAAACTTCAAGGGATAAAGGAAGTGGCAGATATGGGTCTCAAGCTCAGGTCTTAAGATTTCCAAATCTCATACTCATCTGACACCACTGATGTCTTAAAATACATATTGCTCTGTGATGTAGCTCATATTGTCAGTTTTTAAAACTCTGGTGTTAAATAGGTGTTCTTGTTTATAGTCTCCCAAACTTGAGTATAAAAACAATGCTTGCTATTTGTCTGAAGAACCTAACATGTACCCTTATAAGAAAGTGTTTGTGAGAAAAGATTTCTTGTGAGCCATAGTTAGTATATTAGCTCATTAGCATCAATTGGTATTTAACAGATATCAAAATGTATGCATTTTGACAGGTAAGAGAATTATAAATCCTGAGCAGATGATATGGACAGAAATAATATGCAATTCAAGGAATTATGAACTTAAAAAATTCATAAGGGGAGCTGAGATTGGACTCCTGGAAGAACCACTGAAGAAGAAAGTCAGGTGAATGATAAGAGCATGTCTGAGGCGGAAGTGATACAATACAATATTTCACCATCTGGCCAATAGACCTTAGCCATAGACTGAAGTGACTTAGCAGCAGCAGCAGCATAGAGATGAACTCAGGGTAATAAAGGGCAAGTTCTCTAGAAGATTTTGTCTTTTATTCTGATCTTCTTACATTTTCCCCTTTAGCACTCTGCTGCCAAATCTTTAAGTTAGGGGTTGTCACTCCAGATACCTCACCTCTCTCCTTCTATCCTATCTTTCCTTCTTATATTTCTAGCAATGACCATAAGGCTTAATGTGTATCTAATTATAAAAGGAATACATATTCAAAAATCACAAAAAATATGACCCAGTTTAAAAATTAAAAAAGAAAATCTCTAAAAGGTGTTTTAAGAAATAGCCACTGTTTTGATTATATGGCACTTCAGACTTAGAACTACACACAGAGTAGAATTCAATACTATTTTATCAACCTCTGTTTTAACCTAGCATCATGTCTGACAGTTGCGTAAGATGTTATTGCAATGTCTGGTCCATACTGAAAACCAGTTTCCTATTATTGGGTATTGAGGTTGTTTTAATGAACATCTTTATACAACCATCCTTGTCAACTTGCGTGAATATTTTTGATGGACAAAGTCATAGAAATGGAATATTTTAAATATTTCCTTGAGAAGTCTGCTAACAAGATTGCCCTTTTTACTCTCTTCGATATAGGCCATTATCAAACTTTTTAATTTTTACAAGAGGTTTTTTTAAGTTTCAATTTGTTGTTTTATTGATGTATAGTTGATTTAAAGTGTTGTGTTAATTTCTGCTATATAGCAAAGTGACTCAGTTATACATATATATCTTTTTATATTCTTTTCCATTATTATTTATCTTAGGACACTGAAGTAGTTCCCTGTGCCATACAATAGGAACTTATTCTTTATCCATCTTACATGCAATAGTTTGCATGTATTAACCCTAAACTCCCAGTCCATCTCTCTCCCACCTTGCCACCCCTTGGCAACCATATCTGTTTTCTGTGTCTGTGAGTCTATCTCTGTTTCATAGATAAGTTCATCAGTGTCATATTTCAGATTTCACGTATAAGTGATATCATATGGTATTTGTTTTTTTCTGACTTATTTCACTTACTATGATAATCTCTGGTTGTATCTTCATATTTATACTCAGTTACTAGTAAAGTTGACCATTTTAAAAATAGAGATGGGACATATTATTTCTTATTTTGTAAATTTTCTATTCATGTTCTTGCTTTAGTATTATATTTTTTTCCTGATTTGTAAACATACTTTATATATATTTATGTCTAGATAATGTTTTGAGATATAAATTTTATTTTTTTCCTGCATTCTAGTGTCATCTCCCTTGCATTTTGTTCCCCCCATTTATGACTNTAGAGATGGGACATATTATTTCTTATTTTGTAAATTTTCTATTCATGTTCTTGCTTTAGTATTATATTTTTTTCCTGATTTGTAAACATACTTTATATATATTTATGTCTAGATAATGTTTTGAGATATAAATTTTATTTTTTTCCTGCATTCTAGTGTCATCTCCCTTGCATTTTGTTCCCCCCATTTATGACTCTGTGCTTTACTACCTTAGGGGAGATATGAGTTTTAGGAAATAGGAGTAGCCTGCAAGAAATTCTGGTTTCCTTTGTACCTCCTTCCACCTCAAATCCTTAGATTCATTGAAGAGCACAAGATTTGAGGGAACTGTTGAGTGACCAGAAGTGGGAAGGGAGAGAATTTTCTCCTAAGAACCCAAAAGAGTGATTATTTTGTCTGAGGAATTAGCCATATTTGATTAGACAACCAAATGTTTATATTCATTAGTGAGGGTAACTCATCTGGCTGGGCAGCTAACTTTTCAGGAAGTAGCTCTTTTATAACTCTCTCCAACACAGAAACATCTATGAGACTTGTTACATTGTTTGCAACCACTGTGGGTATTTAACTCTGTCACTATCAAGTTAAGACAGGAGCTTGCTTGGAAACTGTTGTGGAAAGGTCACTCTCTCAGGACAGCAGAAAGATCATCTAAGATTTGCTTCTGCCTCTGGCACTGATTGACCTTGGATAGTCATGGTACTTCTTAAAACTCCCCTTCTCATTGTATGAGAGACATGACCAATGATACCAACAGGAGTAAATCAGAATCTGTCATGTTGATCTTGGGTGGCCTCAGCCTGCAATGGCTTAGAGTGGGGCTTGGGTTCCTAGCCAGAAATTGAGGCCAGGTCGTGGTGGTGAGAGTACCAAAGCCTAGCCAATAGACCAGTGGTCAGTGACAAGGGCGCTGGCCTTCAGCTTTGCAGAAAGGAGTTCCTGCAAATATGGAAAGTAGTGAAGCAAGTATTTATTAGAAGGAAAAAGAGTACAGTACATGTGGATAGATACACAGGCAGACTCGGAGAGCCCCTGAATCATGCCCTCATTACTTTTATGGGGCGTTTCTTCTGTTTTCCCTTTGGCCAATCATTTTGATTTGCCTGGTTCAGAGTCCGTATTTGGTATATCTAAGGATCCTCTCGTATGTGCTCATGCGTCTCTTAGCCAAGATGGATTCCACTGAAGAGGCCTACAGGTAGAGCATTCCTTAGCATCATTTCCCTTTGACCTCCTAGGAGCCTTTCTGCACATGTGTGGTCGGGGAGGTCTCCTGACTTTGAGATTGAAAATTATGTGATCTGGGCAGGGCCCAGCCTCCTCTCTTAATTATCCTGCTATTCGTATCTTGGTGTTTCAGTCCACAGGGAATGAATTTCCTATTGCTTTACCCAGTGGAGGGGGAGCCCATCTACCTCTTACGTCAGTGTCATTTATCAGACATTGATTAAGTGCTGTGTGCCAAGGCAAGAAGCTACAAGCAGGAAAGAAACAATTTCTGGGCCTTCGGGGAATACAGATGTATACACAGGGAATTCCACTACATCATAAAGTCTCTACTTTTGTATTTTATATTTTATGTGTTTTTTATATAAAATGTTTATTGTGATTTTATAGCAGTATTTTTCAATGCTCCAAAGGAGATGTGAACAAAAATCACAGAAGAGCAAGTAAAATAGTAACTAATTGTTTATAAATTATAATTAATTTTTCTCTAAAACTCAAATGGCTTAGTACTACAGGGTTTTTGAAAAAATAATTATCTTATTCAGTGTTTGATGGTATAACTGGTAGGGAAAGTTTATGCTCATGGAACAGTAAAACAATTGTAACCTCAAAATGAAAGCAAAAATATCTGTTCATAATTGAATATTAGATGTGAGAGGGAAAATAATCATGAAGGATAAAATGAGAGTTTTGTTGGGCTTCACTGCATTTCACTTTATAATTTAGAATCTTTTTACTTTGAATAAACAATGATAGGAGTACCAAAGGGCTTCACGCACTCAAGCTGCCTCCAGGTACTGATTTACTGGCAGTCTGACCGTTACAAGACTGGTTCCTTAGATATATGGATCACTCTCTGGATTCTCCTTGTAATTAATGAACATTTTGTTCAAGCATTTCTACTGCAAGTTTAGCAGATGTGGGCAAAGAAGAGAAAACCAAAAAATCCTGATTTAAAAACTTGCTGGCAAGAGTTTTTGTGGCAGGAGCTATTCTAACGAGGCCTTTCCTTGAATTCTCTGCTATATTTCTGAAAGTGATTAAAAATTTGGCCTTATATCTAAAATTCACTTGGGAACCTTCTTTCCATTAGGATTACCATCAGTGTCTCCAGACTCCCCACTTCCAAAGTAAGAGTCTAGATAACAGGATTTTTCAAAAGTCTCATTCCTTAAGAAGGTTTGCTAATACTCAATTGGAAAGGTTAAAAATCTACAAGTTTGATGACTTAAATGGTTTTGAAAAATCAATTAAAAACTGGTACCTCCTGCCAGCCATTGGAACTGTCGAGTTGAAATCCTTTCAATTTCTTTTGCTATTCAAAATGAGTCTCTAGTGTTTTTGCACTTTAGCCAAAAGCTTTTAGGCTTAGTAAAAAGCCCTCTGAGTCACAAGATAAAATGTATGTGCATTTCCTTTTGCCTATCTTCAATCCAGATTTTCCATGTTTAAAAAGAAAATAACAAAAATGAAAGACTTCAGAAGCCCCTGGTCACCTGTAGTCAAAATTGCATTTTACTCAGTTAACATTTTCTAAGCTGAACATATGACTGAATGCTGCATTATCCGAGTAGCTTCTCATTTTTAGCATCAGAAGAGATTTGATGGTCTATATTAGCTTGAACACTCTTTTTAGCAAATGTACTGAGTTATAAGAAAGTATTTAGGGAAAGTGGGCTTTTTAAAGTTTGAAACCCATTATGTTCTATATTACTTCTTTGTTGGATGGTGCTTAACTTTGTGTTTTCTTAGAAAACACAGAAGGAAGGAAAAATGGGCAGGCTTGAACCAAGGCTGTGCCCATGTGCATCAGTGGGGCAAGGTGGTGAGGAGGTGCTGGCAGGAGAAGGCAGTAGGTATTGTACCCAAGGTTCATGTGACACAATGCACATTTTACATACCTTGTCTTATTTCATCTTTATAACAACCTTACAGATTTGGGCATCATTATTCTTGTTTTACAGATTAAAAGACCAAGAAAAGTTCAGTGACTTGCAAAAATCATGTAGCAAACACTTGGTTATTAATTAATCTCAGGCTTGGTCTACTTAAAAGTCTATATGCTCCATGCTGGTTTTCTACATGAGCCTGGGAGCTCAGAAAAATGGAAATCCTCTTCCAGGTGTGTTCCTCACAAAATGACCACATGATTATTCTGATGAGTTAGTGGAAAGTGTACTAGATTAAGGACCAAAGGATCTTGGTCCTAAGCTGGGCCTTGATCCTACTGCTGACCAACCGTGTGATCCTGGCCAGGTAGAACTTTGCATCCGCTTAGTTCAGTGCTGGGTAAAGAGAAGGTGAGAGATCAAGCATCATGCTGCCCTAGGAATCTAACAGTGAAGTCTGCTCCTTTTCTTCTGTTTTTATATTAGAATTTGCCTTCTCAAAAGTTGCTTTAGGATCAAGCTAGCTCTGTATTCTCTGAGAAAGGACTTTGTACACTACAAAACACAGTGTTGATCTAAGGATATTTTTTAAAACTGAAATTTTAATATTATCACCTCTGCTTTAAGGCTCTAAAGATACTTATTTAAATTAAAATGTTAAATTGGAGTGGTAAACATATTTATTGTAGAACGTCAGTGATTGAGCACAATTCATGACTAGATTAGTTTTCTGGTCATCTAATTTAGGTTCAAAGAGAATTATTAGAAGATAGTAAGTTCAGTTCAGTTCTTTTCAGTCACTCAGTCGTGTCCAACTCTTTGCGACCCCATGAATCGCAGCACGCCAGGCCTCCCTGTCCATCACCATCTCCTGGAGTTCACTCAGACTCATGTCCATTGAGTCCGTGATGCCATCCAGCCATCTCATCCTCGGTCGTCCCCTTCTCCTCCTGCCCCCAATCCCTCCCAGCATCCGAGTCTTTTCCAATGAGTCACTCTTCGCATGAGGGGGCCAAAGTACTGGAGTTTCAGCTTTAGCATCATTCCTTCCAAAGAAATCCCAGGGTTGATCTCCTTCAGAATGGACTGGTTGGATCTCCTTGCAGTCCAAGGGACTCNCCTCTCTTCTTTTCAGTGCTATTTGTAAGGCTTCTCCAGACAGCCATTTTGCTTTTTTGCATTTCTTTTCCATGGGGATGGTCTTGATCCCTGTCTCCTGTACAATGTCACGAACCTCATTCCATAGTTCATCAGGAACTCTATCTATCAGATCTAGGCCCTTAAATCTATTTCTCACTTCCACTGTATAATCATAAGGAATTTGATTTAGTTCATACCTGAATGGTCTAGCGGTTTTAAGAGTTTCATTATTTTTAATACATGTGCATGTGAAAGTTGTGTCTGACTCTTTGCAACCCCACGAACTGTAGCTTGCCAGGCTCCTGTAATACCTTTACATTAAGAAGCATAAATCCTCGTGAAAAATTTTAGAAATAGTTAGAAATAAAAGATAAACTATTATTTTATTATCTAAAAATAAATACTGAAATTTATTGACATATTTTTCTCCCTTCCCTTCTTTCTCCTTTTGCAAAGTAGTTCTATACANCAGGCTCCTGTAATACCTTTACATTAAGAAGCATAAATCCTCGTGAAAAATTTTAGAAATAGTTAGAAATAAAAGATAAACTATTATTTTATTATCTAAAAATAAATACTGAAATTTATTGACATATTTTTCTCCCTTCCCTTCTTTCTCCTTTTGCAAAGTAGTTCTATACATGTGTTTTTGTGTTCATACACACACGTGTCTCTGCGTTTGAATATATGATATAGGGGTCATTCAATAGGCATAACTATATTCTGCTGATTTCACTTTATGTTACACTGAATTTTTTTATGCTCTGATTTTAGATATTCTTTAATAGCCTAATAATTTTGGACATTAGATTATTTTCAATTATTTACAACTCTAAATGATGCTTTAGCAAATATTCTTTAATGTTTGTGATTCCCTAAAATTCTGGTTATTTCTTTAGAATAGATTTTTTTATTTGGTCAAAGATACAAGCTTTGTAATCCTCCTGCATAATGCTAGGTTCACCCTAGAAAGTATATGCTAATTAGTATTCTTATCAGTGGCTTCTAAAAGTCTGTTTTGCTTTATCCTTGTCTACAGTGAATATTTAAAAGTCTCAGTTTTACTTTATCCTTGTCTACACTGAATATTTTTACAAGCCTATTTTTTAGTAGAGTAAATAGACATCAAGTTACATTTCAAGAAATAGAATTAGAATAGACAACATAGGATGAGAGAAAATAATTATAAAGATGCCTATGATTCACTGAAAGTATGCATATAGTGATTAATGTGGAAAATCACTCTTACACCTCCAAATTTTTGTCATTTCACTGTGGTGCAACTAAACAAAAAGTTGAGAGTAAAGTAGCGATTCCTCACATTAAATGCTATACAAACACTGTCTACACTGAATATCATTGTTTAAAATCATAGCTGAATTGGTAAATAACAGCTTGCTGTTTGTTTGGTTTGATTTGTAGTTCTTTGATTACTAGAGACACAGCATTTTCTTCTATACTTAGTCTCTTTCATTTATTCTCAAAAGACAATACTTGCAGTCTTTGAGAGTGTGGTCTTTGAAGGCAGGCATCCTGGGAATCCAGGTTCTGGTACTTTTTTGATATTTGACCTGTATCAAGTTATTTAAACTTTCTGTGCTTTAGTTTCCTCACCTAAAAAATGAGAATGCTATAAATAGTATGTATCATAAAATTAACTCATATAAATATTCAGTGTATTAACCCAAATGCATATTAGAATGTTTGACATTTATAACATGTAAAAATGGTAACATCCTTAATAGATGTTAATTTTATTTATTTATTTATTTATTCGTTTTGCATGTGGATTCATTGATATCCTTTTGTATCTTTTCTATTACAGTTCTTTTCTCCTATTGATTAACAAAAAATGTTAACCTTAACTTTATAGTTTGCTGTTTTCCTTCTTTTGAGAGTGGGAGGTAAAGTAAGTGATGAGAAGGAAGATGAGACTTAAAACTGGCACAGACAGCACGCATCCTTTTTTCTACAAGGACTAGCCTGGATATCACCTTTCATCACTAGCATATAACTAGTGCAGTGGAAAGAGTCTGGGACAGCACAGATAATTGAATCTGTATGTATAATGAATTCAGCTATCTCAAAGACATTCAAGGTATCTCAAAGCATCCAAGATATTTGTGTGCTCTTTTGATAGACCTCATCTTTTGTGTAGGTGAAAGATAAGACTCATTCACAATGTAATAAGGTGATGAAGCTAGTGCAAGTCAGACTGCAGGACTTAATGGTGTGGCTTGTNAAAGAGTCTGGGACAGCACAGATAATTGAATCTGTATGTATAATGAATTCAGCTATCGCAAAGACATTCAAGGTATCTCAAAGCATCCAAGATATTTGTGTGCTCTTTTGATAGACCTCATCTTTTGTGTAGGTGAAAGATAAGACTCATTCACAATGTAATAAGGTGATGAAGCTAGTGCAAGTCAGACTGCAGGACTTAATGGTGTGGCTTGTCAGTCCACTATTGAGGTTGGGATCTAATATGTCATAAATCTCTGCAGCTCCCGTATGAAGCAGTTGCTGGGCAACCAGACTGTGATTTGGTAGAAACAGTAAGCAATTCTTTGAATTATGATTCCACTTGACCATTTTCACTAACATATTTACTGTTCGTCACAATTTCCTTCCATTTGATATTCTGAAAATCTAATGTCAATGTTCTCTGACTAAAAATACTTTCAAGTTGAATGAGATTTCCCCTCTTCACTCTGTTCATTCTCATCAGCAAAACTACTAATGGGTTGCCAAGATACATTTATTTTTCCTGTGACAGAGGTTATAACCATGACTTTGCTTACACTCTGAACTAGGATTGGAACCTTGTGATGATCCAGAGCTGTCAGCTCTAGATGGCTACAAACCCAGAAGCTGTTTATGAGCTATATGTGATAAATTTATATTGTGATGTTGACCTAGGCAATGGTACAGTGAACTAGAAAAAAAAATCAGTAATCCCTTGATTAAATTCATCCATGTAGCCTCATTCATTCCATCAGTCACCATTCCATAGATATTTTCCAAGTGTCTGTTATATGACTGGGTTTCCCCAGGTGCTTTAGTGGTAAAGAATCCACCTGCCAATGCAGGAGATACAGGAGACCTAGGTTCGATTCCTGGGTCCAGAAGATTCCTCTGAGGAGGAAATGGCAACCTGCTCCAGTATTCTTCCCTGGGAGATCCCGTGGACAGAGGAATCTGGCGGGCCACAGGCTACAGGGTTGCAGAGTTGGATGTGGCAGAGCAGTAGCAGCAGTTATGTGACTAGCAGTATACTGCTGGGCTCTTAGGATTCAATTACGAGTATAACCGAGCCTCTGTCTCCAATTTGCTTGTTGTCAAGAGGAAGAGGCAGAGAAGGAGCGAAACCTTCATCAATCCAAGGGACATGTGCTAAATGAGCACAAAGAAGGGGCACTTATCTAAGACTTAGGTCGGGGAAGCTCTCTCAGAGTGACAATGTGAACCATGAAGTGTGAGTTAATCAGAAGATTAGAGGAGGGCTTGGGAAAGGGAATAAGATGTACAGACTGAAGAGACTTCGCAGCAGGGCTGGGGATCTGTAAGTGGTTGAGTGTGACTGGGGAATGATTGGAAGATGAGAAAATCCAGACTGAGTGTATCTGTGTTTGGGGGAGAGGAGTTAGGTCTATTCTATAAGCTGCTGTCTCCTTATAAAGATAATGTTTTATGCCCCTTGGCTACTGCCCTTAAATGTTAGGAAATGTATCCCATAGAGAATAGGGTGCTATAGTTATAAGATCCAAGCCTTTCCAGATATATTTCTTGTAATAAAGGTGGTGGTTTTCCACTTGCAGTTTAAACATGACTTCTCCATATTTTATTTATAACAAATATAGCAAAGCACTGTGCTTTCAGTTAATTATCACCTAGGAGCAGCTTTCCCAGTTGTGCACCCAAGTCATCGGATCCTGACTTTTCTTTTGCAGAACCACCTTGCATAGGTAGGCAGGTAGGCAGAGAACCACACATGGGTTTTCAGTGAAAGTAACTGCCCACAAGACATTTTATTAATGATACCTGCCAGGAACAAATGACCATCTTTTGGATTATCCATCTATATTGTAAAAGCAGCTGAAATAGATCAGTACTTTTAGCAATTCTCAATTTTCTGACTTGAGAGAAAATGACGGTTGTATTCAAACGAGCACCATACTTTTTAATGGGAATATTACTGTGAGACTGAGCAACGCAATATTTGTTCAGATTCCTTTTACTTACATGGTGGTTGCTCATACAGACTCTACTCATGCAGGTATGAATGGGAAGCTTGCTTTCTTTCAGAGTGTGTCTTTCCTAGTCTTCCAGTTCAAGAGAATTTTCTATAAAGAAGTGTTTTAAAGCAATGTATTAGCTGGAACAATGATTTCTCCTTCATTTATCCCTGAACTGCCTGCAACACCCTTGAGTTAAAGAGCAGAAGTCAATTCACAGAAGGGGAAGCAGATGCTATTAAATGACTCACTCAAGATAGCACAACAAGTGGAGTTGGAGCTGAAAATAGAGCAGACTCACCAGGGTTGCTTATTGGACAGCAATTATATTTGACCAGAAGCTGGTGCTTTGTTCTCTGGTTTGTTGTTTGCAGATACTCCCAGAACGTGGGAGTTTTTCTTTGATTGGAGTAACAAGTTGTCTCGAAGGATAAAATTCATGTAAAAGTATTGGCTAAGGTTGTATCATTTGCTTTGCGCCAGGCACTGTGCTAAGTTCTTTGCATGTCCTTAAACATTTAATTCTTAATATTTACTATTTATGAGGTAGATATGATTATCTTTATTTTACAGTTGAACTGATTATAGTACAGAGTGGTTAAGCAACTTTGCTAAGGTTGCACAGCTAATAAGTTTTGGGACCAGGACTGCAGATGCATGCCCATTATCCCCATCACTTTATCCCTAGTGTTTGCCACATGATGGGCTTCCCTGGTGGCTCAGATGGTAAAGAATCTGCCTGCAATGCAGGAGACCTGGATTCGATCCCTGGGTTGGAAGATCCCCTGGAGGAGGGAATGGCAGCCCACTCCAGTATTCTTGCCTGGAGACTCCCATGGACAGAGGAGCCTGGGGGGCTACAGCCCATGGGTCACACAGAGTCAGACACGACTGAGCAACTAACACCTTCACTTTCACTTTTTTAGGCATCATTTAAATATCGTTTGCTCAATATCCAGAAGCTATGGAAATTGGAAACAGTTTTAATACAATGAGCAGATTCTTGTCATCTACCCAGCCTGCTTCCCATCTGTACAGAACCCGCTCAGCCTAACCTTTTCCATATAAGCTCATGGAGACTCAGCACATTGTTCTCTTCTCACTCAGTCTATCACCTTTCTTGTTCTTTATTTTTTTTTAAGTCTTTATTGAATCTGTTATGATATTGCTTATGTTTTATGTTTTGGTTTTAAGGCCCCACAGCATGCGATATGAACCCACACGTGCAGTGGAAGGCAAAGTCCTAACCACTGGACCGCCAGGGAAGTCCCTCACCTTTCTCATTCTGATGGCACTTCATCATCTCTCTGTTAACTCTGGACGGCTCATGTTGTGGTTTCCTCTTTCTTTAGTCAACTTACTATCTTTTTTTTCCTATCACGTTCCTCCCGCTGCTGCACCTCTGTTTTGCTCTGCTTTAAGATCATACCCCAGAATGTTTGACCATCTTATTCTCTTCATCTGCTAGAACATAGACTTTGGAGGTAGACAGTCCTGGGTTTGAATCTCAGTCTAGCTGATTTCTAGCTGTAGTAACCTTAAGCAGATTATTTAATCTCTGTTTAAACAACTTGCCTAAACATCTACAGTAACTAATTCACATGTACAAAATCCAAAAACTTTGAAAAAAGTATTTTGCAAATATATGACAATTATATTGATGCTGTCTCTTATACACATCTAGATGTGTATAAGAGACAGATGCATATTAGAATGTTTGACATTTATAACATGTAAAAATGGTAACATCCTTAATAGATGTTAATTTTATTTATTTATTTATTTATTCGTTTTGCATGTGGATTCATTGATATCCTTTTGTATCTTTTCTATTACAGTTCTTTTCTCCTATTGATTAACAAAAAATGTTAACCTTAACTTTATAGTTTGCTGTTTTCCTTCTTTTGAGAGTGGGAGGTAAAGTAAGCAATGAGAAGGAAGATGAGACTTAAAACTGGCACAGACAGCACGCATCCTTTTTTCTACAAGGACTAGCCTGGATATCACCTTTCATCACTAGCATATAACTAGTGCAGTGGAAAGAGTCTGGGACAGCACAGATAATTGAATCTGTATGTATAATGAATTCAGCTATCGCAAAGACATTCAAGGTATCTCAAAGCATCCAAGATATTTGTGTGCTCTTTTGATAGACCTCATCTTTTGTGTAGGTGAAAGATAAGACTCATTCACAATGTAATAAGGTGATGAAGCTAGTGCAAGTCAGACTGCAGGACTTAATGGTGTGGCTTGTCAGTCCACTATTGAGGTTGGGATCTAATATGTCATAAATCTCTGCAGCTCCCGTATGAAGCAGTTGCTGGGCAACCAGACTGTGATTTGGTAGAAACAGTAAGCAATTCTTTGAATTATGATTCCACTTGACCATTTTCACTAACATATTTACTGTTCGTCACAATTTCCTTCCATTTGATATTCTGAAAATCTAATGTCAATGTTCTCTGACTAAAAATACTTTCAAGTTGAATGAGATTTCCCCTCTTCACTCTGTTCATTCTCATCAGCAAAACTACTAATGGGTTGCCAAGATACATTTATTTTTCCTGTGACAGAGGTTATAACCATGACTTTGCTTACACTCTGAACTAGGATTGGAACCTCGTGATGATCCAGAGCTGTCAGCTCTAGATGGCTACAAACCCAGAAGCTGTTTATGAGCTGTATGTGATAAATTTATATTGTGATGTTGACCTAGGCAATGGTACAGTGAACTAGAAAAAAAAAAATCAGTAATCCCTTGATTAAATTCATCCACGTAGCCTCATTCATTCCATCAGTCACCATTCCATAGATATTTTCCAAGTGTCTGTTATATGACTGGGTTTCCCCAGGTGCTTTAGTGGTAAAGAATCCACCTGCCAATGCAGGAGATACAGGAGACCTAGGTTCGATTCCTGGGTCCAGAAGATTCCTCTGAGGAGGAAATGGCAACCTGCTCCAGTATTCTTCCCTGGGAGATCCCGTGGACAGAGGAATCTGGCGGGCCACAGGCTACAGGGTTGTAGAGTTGGATGTGGCAGAGCAGTAGCAGCAGTTATGTGACTAGCACTATACTGCTGGGCTCTTAGGATTCAATTACGAGTATAACCGAGCCTCTGTCTCCAATTTGCTTGTTGTCAAGAGGAAGAGGCAGAGAAGGAGCGAAACCTTCATCAATCCAAGGGACATGTGCTAAATGAGCACAAAGAAGGGGCACTTATCTAAGACTTAGGTCGGGGAAGCTCTCTCAGAGTGACAATGTGAACCATGAAGTGTGAGTTAATCAGAAGATTAGAGGAGGGCTTGGGAAAGGGAATAAGATGTACAGACTGAAGAGACTTCGCAGCAGGGCTGGGGATCTGTAAGTGGTTGAGTGTGACTGGGGAATGATTGGAAGATGAGAAAATCCAGACTGAGTGTATCTGTGTTTGGGGGAGAGGAGTTAGGTCTATTCTATAAGCTGCTGTCTCCTTATAAAGATAATGTTTTATGCCCCTTGGCTACTGCCCTTAAATGTTAGGAAATGTATCCCATAGAGAATAGGGTGCTATAGTTATAAGATCCAAGCCTTTCCAGATATATTTCTTGTAATAAAGGTGGTGGTTTTCCACTTGCAGTTTAAACATGACTTCTCCATATTTTATTTATAGCAAATATAACAAAGCACTGTGCTTTCAGTTAATTATCACCTAGGAGCAGCTTTCCCAGTTGTGCACCCAAGTCATCGGATCCTGACTTTTCTTTTGCAGAACCACCTTGCATAGGTAGGCAGGTAGGCAGAGAACCACACATGGGTTTTCAGTGAAAGTAACTGCCCACAAGACATTTTATTAATGATACCTGCCAGGAACAAATGACCATCTTTTGGATTATCCATCTATATTGTAAAAGCAGCTGAAATAGATCAGTACTTTTAGCAATTCTCAATTTTCTGACTTGAGAGAAAATGACGGTTGTATTCAAACGAGCACCATACTTTTTAATGGGAATATTACTGTGAGACTGAGCAACGCAATATTTGTTCAGATTCCTTTTACTTACATGGTGGTTGCTCATACAGACTCTACTCATGCAGGTATGAATGGGAAGCTTGCTTTCTTTCGGAGTGTGTCTTTCCTAGTCTTCCAGTTCAAGAGAATTTTCTATAAGGAAGTGTTTTAAAGCAATGTATTAGCTGGAACAATGATTTCTCCTTCATTTATCCCTGAACTGCCTGCAACACCCTTGAGTTAAAGAGCAGAAGTCAATTCACAGAAGGGGAAGCAGATGCTATTAAATGACTCACTCAAGATAGCACAACAAGTGGAGTTGGAGCTGAAAATAGAGCAGACTCACCAGGGTTGCTTATTGGACAGCAATTATATTTGACCAGAAGCTGGTGCTTTGTTCTCTGGTTTGTTGTTTGCAGATACTCCCAGAACGTGGGAGTTTTTCTTTGATTGGAGTAACAAGTTGTCTCGAAGGATAAAATTCATGTAAAAGTATTGGCTAAGGTTGTATCATTTGCTTTGCGCCAGGCACTGTGCTAAGTTCTTTGCATGTCCTTAAACATTTAATTCTTAATATTTACTATTTATGAGGTAGATATGATTATCTTTATTTTACAGTTGAACTGATTATAGTACAGAGTGGTTAAGCAACTTTGCTAAGGTTGCACAGCTAATAAGTTTTGGGACCAGGACTGCAGATGCATGCCCATTATCCCCATCACTTTATCCCTAGTGTTTGCCACATGATGGGCTTCCCTGGTGGCTCAGATGGTAAAGAATCTGCCTGCAATGCAGGAGACCTGGATTCGATCCCTGGGTTGGAAGATCCCCTGGAGGAGGGAATGGCAGCCCACTCCAGTATTCTTGCCTGGAGACTCCCATGGACAGAGGAGCCTGGGGGGCTACAGCCCATGGGTCACACAGAGTCAGACACGACTGAGCAACTAACACCTTCACTTTCACTTTTTTAGGCATCATTTAAATATCGTTTGCTCAATATCCAGAAGCTATGGAAATTGGAAACAGTTTTAATACAATGAGCAGATTCTTGTCATCTACCCAGCCTGCTTCCCATCTGTACAGAACCCGCTCAGCCTAACCTTTTCCATATAAGCTCATGGAGACTCAGCACATTGTTCTCTTCTCACTCAATCTATCACCTTTCTTGTTCTTTATTTTTTTTTAAGTCTTTATTGAATCTGTTATGATATTGCTTATGTTTTATGTTTTGGTTTTAAGGCCCCACAGCATGCGATATGAACCCACACGTGCAGTGGAAGGCAAAGTCCTAACCACTGGACCGCCAGGGAAGTCCCTCACCTTTCTCATTCTGATGGCACTTCATCATCTCTCTGTTAACTCTGGACGGCTCATGTTGTGGTTTCCTCTTTCTTTAGTCAACTTACTATCTTTTTTTTCCTATCACGTTCCTCCCGCTGCTGCACCTCTGTTTTGCTCTGCTTTAAGATCATACCCCAGAATGTTTGACCATCTTATTCTCTTCATCTGCTAGAACATAGACTTTGGAGGTAGACAGTCCTGGGTTTGAATCTCAGTCTAGCTGATTTCTAGCTGTAGTAACCTTAAGCAGATTATTTAATCTCTGTTTAAACAACTTGCCTAAACATCTACAGTAACTAATTCACATGTACAAAATCCAAAAACTTTGAAAAAAGTATTTTGCAAATATATGACAATCATATTAGTGATTACTGATGTCATACCTTCTTTAGTGGGTGTGTTATTAGTCCCACTTAATAGGATGACTCTTGTGTTTCACTGCAAATATTTTATTTGCCTCCAAAATGTTGTACCAGCTCTCACTTGGTTGTAAAACATGGGATACATCTACCTTATTATCTCTCTCTCTTTTCCTTTTATTTTTCAGGGGTGGGGGGTGGGGTGGGGGCATGCCACAGGGATCAAACTGGGACCCTCGGCAGTGAAAGCATGTCTTAACCACTGGATAGCTAGGGAGTTCCTAGCTTTATTATCTTTTAATATGTAAACAATTCTGAATTCTGGAATATGCATGGCTCTAAGGTTTATGGATAAGGGATTTCATTATCTGTAATAGTATGTAATATGTTTAACACATTGGCACAAAGTATGCACTTGGTAAATTGTAGCAGTTAATTCCAACGTTTCTTTTAAATTCTTACTTCTGTGTTTTACATAGGAGGAAAACCTCAATAAGGATTAACTGCAATGAAGCAGAGTGAGCGTAAAGCCCTGCAATGCAGCATTAAAAAAAAATTAACTATTCTATAAATTATTTTTAGTTTGCTCATGAATGTTTTCATGCATCAGTAAGCTACTCTCTCTATTAATGTCCACCCCAGACCTAAAAATTGTTTCCAGGCTTGATAACTGAATACCTCTTAAGGAATGATTTGGTCACAGAGACAACATTGATGGGGAAACATTGTGTTTAATTAGACTTGAATTCTCTGCTCTGGGAAATCACTCTGTAGAAGCTGGGCTTGTTTTAAGCATAAATCAGTATTTTGAACCAGAAAGTTAAGTGCTACTGCTCATCTGGAAGAAATTATGCATAATTACATCAAGTTCACTACTGCTAATAGGAAACATGGTATCCTCTAATGAGTGATTAAAAGAGATAAATGCAAGACCATGCCACCTATGGGAATAATTGCAATGACTGTGCATCATGTTATTGTGAGCTTATAAAAGAGGAAAAAGTAAACGTTCTTTATTGCTGGTGTTAAAGGAGTGCAAAAATCAAAGGAACTACTGCATAAAGTGTCACAGCTGTCTATGACAAAATGTGGTTCAAAATGGCCTGACATTTCTTTCTGCTAACCAACTGGAACTATGCTCAGAAGAACAAACTTCTCCCGCTCCCAAAAGATAATTGCTCTAACACCTTTCAGCATTTCAGTGTATTATCTTCCTGAGTGGTCCTAAGTCTCAGCTCAAAGGATGCTTCCTGGCAATGAAACAACTGGAATGCCCACACTGAATGTCTTTTTGGTGTCCAGCTCTGTGCTAGAAACTGGAGCAAAGTAGTCGTGAAAGATAAAAACTTATCAGCAGGACAATTTCCACCTCTGATGAAATCCACACTCAATTAAAACCCAGGTAGTGTTTTTCTCATATAAAACCTGCATTCAGTCTGTTTGCCAATCTCATGCCAGTAACTCAATTTCCAGTGACTGTAGAAGGGCAAGTTTTGTGAACACCTTTGTCATAAAGATACTCATTGCTAAAGCAGGCCATTAGAGCTAGAGCTCAGATCTGCAGAGTGTGGAGTAAAAATGCTTCACTAGTTCTTCCTATATTTAATCAGTCAAAAGAAATAAAAGGAGATAATACTTTCTATCAATATCCCCATGCCAAGCATTTTCATCTAATTTCTATTTTAGCCCTCCAAACTCTGTCACCTAAAAACAGTTCATCATGAAAAAAAGTCTGACAAGAAGGATAGAGTTCAATGAAGTTAAAAGTAACAAAAATGGCAAAATTGATTTAATATGAGATTAAATAGAGATAAACAAAAATGATTTTTGTTTGCTGGTTTCTAAAGGTATCTTGGAAGGAAAGAAAACATTACTCTCTTCCAGTTGTTAAAAATCATCTGTTTTGTTTTTCTCTGCGGTCCTTCTCTTCATAGACTATGAGATTTACTATTGAATGAAATAATATATTCAGTGTTATCCCTCCATCCATATAGTCAGGTCCTAATCCCAAGATGGCAGTATTTGGAGATGAGCTTTTGGAAGATATTTAGGTTTTGTTCAGGTCATGATCAAAATCATGTCATGAGAGAAGAGTCCTCATATAGGATTAGGACTCTTATGAGAATGGTCACCAGAGAGGTTGCTCTCTCTGTCTCCTTCCCTTCCTGCCATGTGAGCACATGGTCAGAAAGCAGCTACCTTTAAGTTAGGAGAAGAATCCTCACCAGAAAACGGCAGTGCTTGTACCTTGATTCTGGACTTCTAGCTTCCAGAACTCTGAGAAAATAAACTCCTCTTGTTTAAGCCACCCACTCTGTTTTGTCATGGAAGCCTGCATAGAGGAAGACAAGATCCAACCAGTCATCACTGAAATTTAGCTCATGTGGACATGAAGATCAGGCCTATTGGATTGTGTTATTTAAAAGTTGTAGGTAAATTGTTAAACAAATGAGCATATATGAGCCATCCATTTCTTGTACAGAGAGAAACAGCAATGCCATGTTAAACCAACTCTAGGGTTCTTGAGGAAATCTAGCACTTGACACATATTTACTACAGTGATGCCCTCAATAGATATTGACATCTTAAAATGGGAATATTAGTAGTCTCATATAGACACACACACACACATATAGCTATTTATCTATCTAAGAGCAGGGGCAAAACTAAATCACACAATCATAGAATGTCAGAATTAGAGCCTTCATCTTTGTCTACCATTGAGGCTTTCAACCCACCCTTGAACCTCTGATTTTCTTGGGGACGACAGATTTGGACATTTCAGTTGACTCAGGATCACTCTTGTGAGGTGAGACTCCCTCAGTCTGGATATAACAAGAGTGTCAGTAGGTTAATTTGCTTTACTATAGGAACTTCAAAAGACTTCATTTGAAGACATTGTTCTCAGACCCTTTGCTCTACTTCAGCCCTTAATTTCGCTGCTGCTGCTGCTAAGTCACTTCAGTTGTGTCCGACTCTGTGTGACCCCATAGACGGCAGCCCACCAGGCTCCCCTGTCCCTGGGATTCTCCAGGCAAGAACACTGGAGTGGGTTGCCATTTCCTTCTTCAGTGCATGAAAGAGAAAAGTGAAAGTGAAGTTGCTCAGTCTGTCCAACTGTTAGCGACCCCATGGACTGCAGCCCACCAGGCTCCTCCGTCCATGGGATTTTCCAGGCAAGAGTGCTGGGGTGGGGTGCCGTTGCCTTCCCCGTTAATTTCGCTAATGAGAATGAATTCCTGAAACTCATGGGTCACTTCCTTCTTTCTCCAGTCCGGGCCATGCCTGTATGGCCCCCTCCAGCTTCCCCGACAGACCCACTCCGCTGCTGGCTTCAGCATCACTGCCTGGCCGTGGCCTTCCTCCTACCTTCTGCTTCCTCCTCACCCCATCAAGAGCTTATTGTGACAGACGTTGACTTGGGCAACTCTCTTTCCCTCCCACCCTAAGCTAGAGGTGGGCAAATTACAACTTATGGGCAAAATCTAGCCCACTACATAGATTCTGTAAATATATATTCACACACACATATACATATACTGGAGCACATCTACCCTGATTTTTGTATTTTCTGTTCATATGCGATAATGGCAGGGCTAAGCAGTTACAGCAGAGATCATGTGGCCTGCAAAGACTAATATTTATTATCTGACACTTCATGGAAAAAGTTTGCCAATTCCTGACCTACATCTTGAAGTCTGAGCAGCCTACTGATTACTTAGAACTAAAAGCTACAGTTTAGATCAATTTGATTCTGATATTTTTTTCTTCTTCTTTCACAAAGATCCCAGGTAGGTGATCTTCTAACTAGACTTTTCACCAATGAAAGTAGTCATCGTATATCTAAACAACATTTAGAAGCCTTCAGAAAGCACCAAAAATATCTTAAAGTTGTTTTTCTTTTTGTTATATCTTATTTCTTTGATTTATAATACACCACTCAATATTTGGAGAATTCTTTCTCAAGAGTTGTTGTCTTTATTTTCTGGGACGTATTCAGCTTGACAGATGGGCTAAGTGGAGAACTTGACATCATGATGATGATTTTATGTATAAGTTTTTGTTACTCTGTTGTGAATTGCAGCGATTTGCACTGGGCTAGATTTCACTATGCTTTGTAGGAATGTAGTCAGATCTATTTCCCTTGATCTTATGCTAACAAGTTTAAGTCTACAACTTAATCAACAAGGAAAGTAGGTGACACAGAGGAAGTGAGAGACAGGAGGATGGAGTTGTATGGACAAGGACTTTAGCATGAAACAGACATAATTAGGATTCCAGCCCTAGTACTCATTAGTTGTTTCTAAGCCACCAGGGAAGCCCATGAATTGTTTATTTGGGGGCAGATTTTTTACCCTCCTGAAACCTCAGTTTCTTCATCTGTAAACTATAGTTCCTTCTGTACCGTAAAGATTAAATACAATCGTGTGTGTGAAGCTACTCCCCAATATTTGTCACTGAGGTGTTCACAACATTATAATTAACTTCTTTTGTTCTCTTCTTCCTTTTCTATCTACTAGGCTTGTTTAATTATTAACATTTTAGAATATAGAACTTCATCAACACTTGGAGATAGTAAATAGATGAAAAGGTTGTTGGTGAAAAGGGTGAGTTTATGTAGCTTGAGGTAACAAATCAGACATCACTAAAGTTCTTTCATTAAACTTGATAAAGTTCAGAGCCTTCAGTTCAGCCAACAGATGAATTGAGCCAGGTCAACCAATACCATGGTACAAATCACAACCTGTGCAAACATCATTTAGGGCTGAATTTATGTGTAGATTGAGCTAGACAATTGAGATAGTATACGTGTTCTTCAGAGCGACCAAATATCCCTTATTGCCTCAATATTCCAAGTGAATGTGTCTTGTGCTATAGATGTCCCACACTAATTAAGTTACTTTTCATTTTCATTGGGGTTATATACAGTCCTCATGACTTAACCGAGTGGATAACTTATAATTAGATATACTTTGAGTTGACTATTTGTGGCTTGATTAGAAGTAGGAGTAACATGGACTTTATGACTTTATTGTCTCCATCAGAATTACCACTCTCTTTTGTAAAAATTTCATTTATTACGAACCTTCCTGAAAAGAAGGGGGAGGGGCCTTTCCTGGCAGTCCTCTGGTTAAGACTATGAAAAGACTATACACTTCCATTGCAATGGGCACAGATTCGATCCTTGATTGGCGAGGGAGAAATAGAGAAAAAGAAGGGTGATGGGAGAGGGGAAAAAAGAGAAAAGAGAAACAGAGAGAGAGAGACAAAATGTATTGGCATTGTCTCAATTCTGCTAGCAACCTTTCCCTATTGCTATGCTAATGATGCAGGATTTGATCTTCCACAGTAATTCCCCAGCATCTAAAAACAATTTAGCTATACTTTGGTGACCTGGCACTTAGAACAGAAGTAATAGATAGTTCTTTAAGAGGTACAATAAGAACCAGTGCCTATTTCAGTTAGGTAAATATGGCTTAATGTTCTGTACATTACATTTGCTATCAGAAATGACAGAAGACATTTTACTACTTCTCCAAACTGATATTAAGCCAAAAGCATAATGGGCTTTAATCTTTATCAATATACAATAAAGTTAAAAGAGGAACACAGCAAATTTCCTAAAATTATTAACCTAATTAGCTGTCATTTACCTTTGTATCTTCTATGAAGGTGAAGGTGAAGTCGCTCAGTCGTGTCTGACTCTTTGCGACCCTGTGGACTGTAACCTACTAGGCTTCTCTGTCCACAGGATTCTCCAGGCAAGAATACTGGAGTGGATTGCCATTTCCTTCTCCAGGGGATCTTCCCGACCCAGGGATCGAACCCAGGTCTCCCGCATTGAAGGCAGACGCTTTAACCTCTGAGCCACCAGGGAAGCCCCTGTATCTTCTATACGTTCTGAATTAAAGGTCTTTTGCCTCATTTTTGGTACAGATGCCTTTTGAAGTTGTTTGTGGTAGAAAACTCTTGTGTGTGTGTGAGTGTGTGAAGTCGCTCAGTCGTGTCCGACTCTTTGCGACCCCGTGGACTGTAGCCTACCAGGCTTCTCCGTCCTTGGGATTCTCCAGGCAAGAATACTGGAGTGGGTTGCCATTTCCTTCTCCAGAGGATCTTCCCAACCTTGTTAATCACTAAAAAAAGTCTTATATCACTAGAGTGGCAAGCGTCAATTTTGCTGGCCCCATCATATCAGATGTAATAATGCAGCAGTCCAAATGTTCTTCAAATGGACTGTCTTAGCATTCCTGTGTGTGAGCTGCTGGATAGTGGAACTCCTGGATAGAGTGGAACCAACAATTGCCTTCTGTCTAGGAGACACTGGAGACCCACCATTCTCTGCAGCAGAATTTATTAGTTGTACAAAGGCTATGGTTTTTCCAGTGGTCATGTATGGATGTGAGAGTTGGACTGTGAAGAAGGCTGAGCGCTGCAGAATTGATGCTTTTGAACTGTGGTGTTGGAGAAGACCCTTGAGTGTCCCTTGGACTGCAAGGAGATCCAACCAGTCCATTCTGAAGGAGATCAACCCTGGGATTTCTTTGGAAGGAATGATGCTAAAGCTGAAACTCCAATACNATCACTTCATGGGAAATAGATGGGGAAACAGTGGAAACAGTGTCAGACTTTATCTTTTTGGGCTCCAAAATCACTGCAGATGGTGATTGCAGCCATGAAATTAAAAGACGCTTACTCCTTGGAAGAAAAGTTATGACCCACCTAGATAGTATATTCAAAAACAGAGACATTACTTTGCCGACTAAGGTCCATCTAGTCAGGCTATGGTTTTTCCTGTGGTCATGTATGGATGTGAGAGTTGGACTGTGAAGAAGGCTGAGCGCTGCAGAATTGATGCTTTTGAACTGTGGTGTTGGAGAAGACTCTTGAGAGTCCCTTGGACTGCAAGGAGATCCAATCAGTCCATTCTGAAGGAGATCAACCCTGAGATTTCTTTGGAAGGAATGATGCTAAAACTGAAACTCCAGTACTTTGGCCACCTCATGCGAAGAGTTGACTCATTGGAAAAGACTCTGATGCTGAGAGGGATTGGGGGCAGGAGGAGAAGGGGACGACTGAGGATGAGATGGCTGGATGGCATCACAGACTCGATGGACGTGAGTCTGAGTGAACTCCGGGAGACGGTGATGAACAGGGAGGCCTGGCGTGCTGCGATTCATGGGGTCACAAAGAGTCGGACATGACTGAGTGACTGAACTGTACTGAAATGGTGTCTAAGAGCGCCTTCAGATGTTTTTTTTAAAAGGCTCTGCTTCCTTTGTTTTCTTGTTCAGCACTCTTGTTTTTGACATCTTCATCCTTACCTGCATCTTTACTTTGGAAAAACAACTGCCCTCCAGTCAAGAAGACTGGCAGAACGCAGAACAGAAAACAAATCTGTGAAGTAATGTAACACTCTGATCTTGGTTAAATGCTTAAATGTACTTCTTATAATCAAAAATAATTCTACCCTTTTAAAGTCAAAATCCTCCTTTAAATACACATAAAAATGCTTATTTGCCTTTTCCAATGCTAACTTCATAAATTCCCTTGTGATCAAAATGAACTAAGTCCTTTAAAAATTTCCACATCACTTTTGCAATTATAAATCCAAGTTGTAAGATCATAACGCTTAAAAAGTATATCTAGGCAGAATTTAAGTTTTGGTTTTAGGTTCCTTTTCATTGTCCAACATAAGAACATAATCTGGAGTGGAAAAATGAAAAAATTTCTTGTAATCTCCTCATACTTGTGAATCAATGGTTTCTATCCCTTTCTCAGAACTAGATTTTAAAACAAATAATCAGGGATATAAAATTATTCCTCTACATTCTCCTTGGAGATGAAGTACTTTGCAGCATCCCCAGGGCCTCCCCCAGACCTATTTTCTCCTATCATTTCCTGCTATTCCTGAAACCACAGTGGTGTCTTAGAATTATGAGCCCCTAGACAGGAAAAAAGAAGGATGAAAAGAGCTATTTTGTGTAGCCCCTGGAGCATTTAACAGATCAACATGCATCTCCCAATCTTTTCTTCAAGAGCCCTCAGAAAGTCACTTATGTGTGAAAGATGTGGTATCAGCACTTCATAGAGTTTGTTCCGCTGAATTCTCTTCCAACAGTTACTCTTGATGTAGGTGTTTTCATCATCAGTTCAGTTCAGTTCAGTTCAGTCGCTCAGTTATGTCCAACTCTTTGCAACCCCATGGGCTGCAGCATGCCAGGCCTCCCTGTCCATCACCAACTCCCGGAGTTCACTCAAACTCGTGTCCACTGAGTCGGTGATACCATCCAACCATCTCATGCTCTGTCGTCCCCTTCTCCTTCTGCCTTCAATCTTTCCCAGCATCAGGGTCTTTTCTAATGAGTTAGTTTGCAACCCCATGGGCTGCAGCATGCCAGGCCTCCCTGTCCATCACCAACTCCCGGAGTTCACTCAAACTCGTGTCCACTGAGTCGGTGATACCATCCAACCATCTCATGCTCTGTCGTCCCCTTCTCCTTCTGCCTTCAATCTTTCCCAGCATCAGGGTCTTTTCTAATGAGTTAGTTCTTCACATAAGATGGCCAAAGTACTGGAGTTTCAGCTTCAGCATCAGTCCTTCTAATGAATATTCAGCACTGATTTCCTTTAGGATTGACTGGTTTGATCTCCTTGCTGTCCAAGGGACTCTTAAAAGTCTTCTCCAACACCACAGTTCAAAAGCATCACTTCTTCAGTGCTCAGTTTTCTTTATAGTCCAACTCTCACATCCATACATGACTACTGGAAAAACCATAGCTTTGACCAGACAAACCTTTGTTGTCAAAGTAATGTCTCTCCTTCTTAATATGTTGTCTAGGTTGGTCATAACTTTTCTTCTAAGGAGTAAGCATCTTTTAATTTCATGACCGTGGTCACCAACTACAGCGATTTTGGAGCCCCCAAAAATAAAATCTCTCACTGTTTCCACTGTTACCGCATCTATTTGCCATGAAGTTATGGGACCAGATGCCACGGCCTAAATTTTCTGAATGTTGAATTTTAAGCCAGCTTCACTCTCCTCTTTCACTTTCATCAAGAGGCTCTTTAGTTCTTCTTCACTTTCTGCCATAAGGGTGGTGCCATCTGCATATCTGAGGTTATTTATATTTCTCCTGGCAATGGTGATTCCAGCTTGTGCTTCATCATATCCATTTACATATGAGAAAACCAAGGCACAAAGAGGTTAGTTAACTTGTTCAATAAATTGTTCAAAGTCAAGTGGACAAGCTAGAATTTGAATCCATAGCTATCTAACAAGTTCAGGCTCTCAGCCTCTATGCTTCATGCCTTCACCCCCTCTTCCAAAGGCACAGACTATCTGATTATCAGTGTCTCCATAAATGACCATGCCCCAGTCAACCACAGCTTTGTGTCTCCAGAGCCCAGGCTGGTGTGTCACCAAAGATATGGAGAGGGAGAGGTTCTTGGTATCTCTGTGACTTTTACCTTGACCTGATTATCTGAGGATTACAACTTTCAGTGAGTGTAGAAAAACTGTGAGAATCTTAGGCAGAATGACTCCCCAGTGACACCCACATACTAGTTTCCAGTTCAGTTCAGTTCAGTTCAGTCGCTCAGTCGTGTCTGACTCTTTGCGACCCCATGAATCGCAGCATGCCAGGCCTCCCTGTTCATCACCGTCTCCCGGAGTTCACTCAGACTCACGTCCATCGAGTCTGTGATGCCATCCAGCCATCTCATCCTCGGTCGTCCCCTTCTCCTCCTGCCCCCAATCCCTCCCAGCATCAGAGTCTTTTCCAATGAGTCAACTCTTCGCATGAGGTGGCCAAAGTACTGGAGTTTCAGCTTTAGCATCATTCCTTCCAAAGAAATCCCAGGGTTGATCTCCTTCAGAATGGACTGGTTGGATCTCCTTGCAGTCCAAGGGACTCTCAAGAGTCTTCTCCAACACCACAGTTCAAAAGCATCGATTCTTTGGTGCTCAGCCTTCTTCACAGTCCAACTCTCACATCCATACATGACCACAGGAAAAACCATAGCCTTGACTAGACAGATCTTAATCAGCAAAGTAATGTCTCTGCTTTTGAATATACTATCTAGTAATAGTTTAATAAATGGTCAGTCCACTAGTTTTATTGTTATTTACCTTTACCTGTGAGATTTTTTTTTAAATTATCATATGTTTTCTTGTTACTGGATAGTGCCTTTTCAGCTTAAAGAAATCCCTTTAGCATTTCTTTAAATGGGGGTTTAGAGGTGATAAAATCCTTTAGCTTTTGCTTGTCTCGAAACTTCTTTATCTCCCTTCAATTCTAAGTGATAACTTTGCCCAGTAGAGTGTTCTTGGTTGTAAGATTTTTCTTTTCAGCAATTTGAATCTGTCATGCCTCTCTCTCTCAGCCTGCAAAGTTTATTCTTGAAAATCAGCTGATAGACGTATGGAATTTCCCTTGTATGTAAAAAGGTTTTGTTTTGTTTTGTTTTCTCTCTTGTTTTTAATATTCTCTTTAATTTCTGACATTTTTATTATAACGTGTCTTTCTCTGTGTTTGTCTCATTTGTAACTCTCTCGTCTTCCTGGACCTAGATGTCTATTTTCTTTCATAGGTTAGGAATATTTTCAGTCATTATTGCTTTGTATAAACTTTCTGTCCCTTTTCTCTCTCTCTGCTTTTTTTTGTCATCCCTATCATATATATTGGTCTTTTGGATGGTGTCCCATAAATCCCTTAAGCTATCTTCACTCTTTGTCTTTTTTTTTTTTCCTTTTTTTGCTGCTATTACCGAAAGAATTCCGCTATACGTTTGCTTTTTTTTCTTCTTCTGCTTGATCTAGTCTTTAGCTGAAGCCCTTTGTTACATTTTCCAGTTCAGTTATTGAATTCTTTAGCCCTGTGACTTTCATTTTGCTGCTTTCTGGCATTTTCCATCTCCTTTTTGAACTTCTCACTGTATTCATGTTTTCTCTCAAGTTTGGTGAGCATTTTTATGAGCATTATTTTGAACTCTTTATCAGGTAACTTACTTATCCCCATTTCTTTAAGGAATTTTAAAAATTCAATCTCGTTTTTTCTTTTGAAAACTATTCCTCGGTTTCCTCATTTTGCTTTTCTCTCTGTGTTTCTTTATATTAAACAAAAGGGGGAACCGCTCCCAGGCTTGATGGAGTGTCCTTGTGTAAGCCGTGAACCTTACTGTTCAGCCCTGCCCTAGCTTTTGGTTATCTCTCACGTCTTTGTGATTGTTTAAACATCCTGATTTATTCTTGATAAGTTCCAGATTTTGAGGTTGTACTAAACCCTGTTATGTTCAAAGGTAGAGGTCTCAGTCAGCCCCTAGTTTTGGCTAAGTGAAAGCCAGACCCCCGGGGAGCAGCTTTAAAGTCCTCTGGAACCACTGTCTTTGCTGGCCTCCAGATAGCTGATTTGGATGTGAGAGTTCCACAAGTCAGGGCTCCAGATGAGTATGTATGATCCTGTCTGTGAGACCCTGGTGAGCTGTAGCAAGGCCTGAGAGAGTGCAAAGATAATATTCACTCCCCTGGCCCCACTCCCTAGAACTCCTCTGTAACCTCTCGATATGTGGAAGGCCTGAAGGTTCCCTCACACTGAGACTCCAGCACAGGAATATAAGCCTCTTTTAGTGGCAAACTGGAGATGTGTTGCAGTCTGCTGTGTCATGTTGTGGGGGTGGTAGCCTGCCAAAACTGTCACTCCTGATTGTTTCAGTCTCCTGGGTGCACAAGTGCAGGCCGCAAGCGCCGGGTACCCAAGGGGCATCTGCTGTATGAACTGCCTGCACCTGCAGGCTTCAGTGGGGGCCCAGGATGGGGGGAAGTGGTGCTAGCAAGGAGGAGGAGCACAGAGATGGCACCGGATTATCAGGCACCTACGCTTCCTGATCGTGTCCAGAAAGACCCCTGTGCCCTTGGCAGTTGCTTTAAGACTGGCTAATGCATCAGTCCTAGGTGTTCATTGGAAGGACTGATGTTGAAGCTGAAACTCCAGTACTTTGGCCACCTGATGCNTTGGCCACCTCATGCGAAGAGTTGACTCATTGGAAAAGACTCTGATGCTGGGAGGGATTGAGGGCAGGAGGAGAAGGGGACGACCGAGGATGAGATGGCTGGATGGCATCACGGACTCGATGGACATAAGTCTGAGTGAACTCCAGTAGATGGTGATGAACAGGGAGGCCTGGAGTGCTGCAATTCACGGGGTCGCAAAGAGTCGGACATGACTGAACAACTGAACTGAACTGAACAACACAGTTGTTATTTGGGGCTCAACTGTAATCCAGAAATTCAGATAATGCCTTTTCATTGAAGTCAATGGATAGTGATGCTAGGTTCTTGGTAGCAGATGCTGAAACTCAGCAGTGCTTTGTAATTAATTTGGACGTCCTGTCCATGTTTTTTCTCTCACTTAGCTACTAAAGTATGTCTCCTGCCATTTGATACCACAGTAAGATTCCCTATAACTTGTATCAGTTAAATTGTGCCTTATCAAAATCCATTAGAAAACTGTTATGGCAGTGTTTCTTTGATTGGACTTGAGGACAGGACAATGAAATTTCAAGGGGCTGAAGCTGAGTATCTGCAAACACATCTCCTCTCTCTTGCCATATGTGTGAGGTCTAGAAAAGCGGGTGGGTTTGTTACGTAGATAGGAACTTTAGCTAGGCTAGTGGGTACAGTTCTAAGCACCTACAGATTGGATATGTCCAGTTAAATGGTAATTGGCTCAGATGGAGTTCTAGATAGTTCCCTTGTCAGTACCAATGTATTCATTTTAGAGCTGGGTAACTATTACTTACTTAGCTACTAAAACAGACAATCTCCCACACTGCAGTAGCTTCACAAAATATAAAGTTTATTTTGCTCTTATGTAACAGCCTGATGTCCATGTTTGGTAGGTGGCCTTCCATGTAACATTCAGGAAACCAGACTAGTTCTGTTTTCTGCTCTAGCTTTCCCTTCTCTTTCATCCAGGCTTCCCAGGTGGCTCAGTGGGTAAAGAATCTGTCTGAGATGCAGGAGATGCAGTTTTGATCCCTGTGTCAGGAAGATCCCCTGGAGGAGGGCATGACAACCGACTGCAGTATTCTTGCCTGGGAAATCCCATGGACAGAACACGGTGGGCTACAGTCCACAGAGCCACAAAGAGCTGGACATGACTGAAGCGACTGAAAGAGCAGGCAGTTCTTTCATCTAGCACCTGGGGAAAGATACCTCTCCCAACCCGTGGGCAACACAAACCACTTCCCCTGTATTCCACTTGGAAAGGATTTGTTACAGAGTTCTACCTGTATGCAAGTGGCCTGGGAAATACAACCACTGGAAACACAGTCTTTCCTTAGAAACAGCTCTATCAATGGTTAGCTGATAGTTTTCTTTCCCACAATAACAGATTTAAGATTGAGTCAGAAAGGGAACCAAAATGAAGGAGATGTGTCAGGAAGAAAAAGGGGCATCTGAAGGAATTTCCTAGGTTGGTCAGAGTTCAGATGATTGCAGCCAAATTTACTAAATTTCTGAGTCTTTTAAAATGTTCTATGAATGTTTAAAGGAGTAAAAATGGACCAAAATACAAATTCAGGAAAAAGAGTCTTTTCCTTGACCTAAAGTGTGGATCTTCTTTCCATCCCTCTTTACACAGTGCCCTGGAATTCAGAGCTTTTGCAGAATCTTCTCTTCCCCATCATTACACACAGAAAGTTTACATATATATCTATCTCTTGCTGCATATCTTCCTTGCCTTATGCACAGTCTTTCTCACGCAGGGTCTTTCGTTGTGACCCATGGACTCTCCAGTTGTGGCACTGGCTCAGTGGTTGTGGTATGCAGGCTGTTTCTCCTCAGCTTGTGGGATCCTAGTTTTCCGACCAGGGGTCAAACTCACATCCCTCAAACTACAAGGTGGCTTCTCAACCACTGGACCACTGGGGAAGTCCCCAGACATTCAGACAGTTCAGTCGCTCAGTTGTGTCGGACTCTTTGCAACCTCATGGACTGCAGCACGCCAGGCTTCCCTGTCCATCACAAACTCCCAGAGCTTTCTCAAACTCATATCCATTGAGTCGGTGAAACCATTCAACCATCTCATCCTAGGTCATCCCCTTCTCCTCCTGCCTTCAATCTTTCCCAGCATCAGGGTCTTTTCCAGTGAGTCAGTTCTTCACATCAGGTGGCCAAAGCATTGGAGTTTCAGCTTCAGCATCAGTCCTTCCAATGAATATTCAGGACTGTTTTCCTTTAGGATGGACTGGTTTGATTTCCCCAGACATTAACTTTTAAGAAAAGTCCAGCTTAGAGAAGTTGATTGACCCAGGCCCTCCTTTCCAAATTGTTACCATTACTGAGTGCTTGATATGTACCTGCCCTTTAGTAACACTTATCCCATTCAGTTCCTGGGTCAGGAAGATCCACTGGAGAGGGAAATGGCAACTCACTCCAATATTCTTGCCTGGGAAATCCCATGGACAGAGGAACCTGGCAGACTGCAGTCCATGGGGTTGCAAAAGAGTCGGACATGACTTAGTGGCTAAACAACAACCCACTCAGTCCTCCCATTGACCTAAAGAGTCCATATTTTACTTTTATCATTATCATTAAGGTATGCTTCAAAGATATTTTATAGGAACAAAATGGTCTTAGACTATGCTTGTTCTCTCAGATCTGAAACACTGATAAGGGGACAAGATTCTCTTAGATGGATCAGAATTAATAACGGGAATATTGATTTTAGTAAAACACAGTAAACAGAATGGGAATAAAAGAATATACTAAACAAAGGTAATAGGCTAAACTCAAAAGAAGAATTGTTGATTTGTTGTCTCTTCTTCCTTCAAAAAGGCTAATAACTACTCTCATAATTCTTCAATCCAGTTAAGAAGAGAAAATATACTCTGCCTTCCTCTCTTGGGGTTTTATTTATTGCTAAACCATTATTGTGGCAGTTGCAGAGATTTTACAAAGAATAAAAAAGTTATCATAGGCTCACACTGTGCTATGACCCAAGTGGTTTTTTCAACTATTTCCTTCAAGTCTGTGTCCATATGCCTGCAAGTAAATAAACCATCATGACACTCACTGCACAGAGTAATATTTCCAGCATTATTTCCCCTTTGGTAAGTGCTAAAATATTCTCAACCAAATGTGAACATTTTAAATGTAGAAATACATATATAAAATTTTTTCAATAGGCTAAGCCATTAAAAGTAGTTGTTCCTGAAAGGTTAAATCATAGATAAATGTATTTTTCTTATACTCTCCTAGGTTTTAAAAACTTTAAAAGTGGCTATTTATTACATTTTTATTATATTTTTAAATCTGCAAGAGGATAACTCATCACAGGTCTGGTATTTGATTTTTTTTTTTTTTTGAACTCTAAAGGAGGTAGCTATTTCCCAGAATTATGTAGTTCAGTTCTAAGAGAAGGTAAAGAAACTTAAAATAATCTATTTAAAATAATAACTTCAAGAAAGACTGTTATTTTAGATTTTTGATCACTTACCAAATTCAAATTTTTATGCCTTCAGTTGAAATTATTTAACAGTAATTTACAGAGTGAAATCCATGCTGTATGTCTGTCCTGACAGATTGCTAGACAGTTGGAAGACCCTCTCTAAGATAGCTCCCAACGATCCCCACCTCTTGGTTTTCATGTCCTAGGGTAATCTCCTCCCCCTGAATGAGGACTGAACCTAGTGATGCAGTTCCAACAAATAAAATATAGCAACAGTGATAGAATGTCACTTCTGAGATTTGGTTACAATGAGGCTGTGGATTTCTCTCTCCACCTCCTTCATACTCTTTCCCTTTCTTTGCTAGCTCTAAAGAAATTGCAAGAATCATGTTGTGAGCTCTCCTATGGAGATGATCATGTCATAAGGCCTGAATGCCTTTAACCAACAAAAGACATAAGGTGGGCTGCTTGTAGCCATATGAGTTAGCTTAGGATGAGATCCTAACAAAGTGGAACTCTGATCTTGATCCAGAGGCACCCGGCTAAGCTAAGCCTGTATTTCTGATGTGTAGAAATTGAGAGATAATAAATATTTGTTGGTTTAGGCCTCTAATCATCATGTTAGGGTAATTTAAACATGTGTATGTGTGTTAAGTTACTTTAGTCATGTCTGACTCTTTGCAACCCTATGGACTACAGCCTTCCAGGCTCCTCTATCCTTGGGATTCTCCAGGCAAGAATACTGGAGTGAGTTGCCATGAAGATCCTCCTCCAGGGGATCTTCACGACCCAGGGATTGAATTCACATCTCTTATGTCTCCTGCATTAGCAGGTGGCTTCTTTACCACGACTGTATATATTAGTACTGGCTGTCTGGAGTAGGGTGCTGCAAAGGATTTTGAGGCTCTGTATATGAATTAAGTATAGTCCATCAATTGCAACTGTCTACCATGGACATAGGACAGGAGGAATGGTAACATGTGCTATTATTTTATATTCATTGTCTTGTTGGTCTTCATTGTGATGAATAGAGTCCCTTGGACTACAAGGAGATCCAACCAGTCCATTCTAAAGGGGGTCAGCCTTAGGTGTTCTTTGGAAGGAATGATGCTGAAGCTGAAACTCCAGTACTTTTGGCCACCTCATGCGAAGAGTTGACTCATTGGAAAAGACTCTGATGCCGGAGGGATTGGGGGCAGGAAGAAAAGGGGACAACAGAGGATGAGATGGCTGGATGGCATCACCGACTCAATGGACGTGAGTTTGAGTGAACTCCAGGAGATGGTGATGGACAGGGAGGCCTGGCGTGCTGCGATTCATGGGGTTGCAAAGAGTCGGACATGACTGAGCGACTGAATTGAACTGAACTGAAATAGAATAGATTCTTTTAGGGATTCTGAGAACACCCTGGCATTAATATAAACTATTATTCCACCATCAGTTAGTAATATCATGACATATTGGCCAGATTGGTCTGTGTGTGACCTGATTTGGGTCTGTCTCCTGGGGAAAACTGATTATATGATTCAAGGGGGCAGGCAGGATCTGAGGCAAGATTCTGCACAGCCCAAACCAGCCCAGGGTACTGGTCTTTCCTGTCATGATCTCCAGAAAAGGGATAGAGTGCAGAGAGAAGGAAAGTTGATTTTCCTATACTGTACAAACGGCCTGATGTCAGTCCCACTTTCTAGAAGATTAAAGCACTCATGAGTATAAACCAAGTGGCCTAGAAAAGATATAACTCTTACATGTATTGGAAGGAACTCTCCAAATATTGGAAAGTTATTTGAGCTGCTTTCCAAACACTGATACTAAAATATCCTCCAGAAGACCTCTAAGCCCGATGCTCATCAAAACATGTCTGGAGCATTGTTGAAATGAGAATATATTCCCTTATCCTAGGGATTGGGAGGAGGCTCCAAGTCTCTAACGAACATTGGCATGTGATCCAAAGGACTGGGAAATTTTAATGAAGAAAATTATATTGATTAAAAGTTCTCTATGAGTCAGACCCATTTCATTTCATAGGAAACTCAAAGTTCAGGCATGTTCCTTTTTCATGGGTGGGGGTATACTTTGTACAACCAAATGCCATATTTTTGAAAGCCTCAAAGATAGTTTTCTGTAATTCCTTAGAAATTGAAATTAAAATGAATTTTCTGTAAGACATACCTGAGGACTGCTGAGGCATGAGCAGTGCCGAGAAAATGTTTATATAGCTGAAGTATGCTTAAATTATTTTTAAATGACTAGTTAAAAGACTATCCTAGAATTTAAATGACTTTGGCCAGATACTTAGAGTATTTTCAAGGATGTTATGTAGAGAAAAATAAGTGGGTGTGTGTTTAACCCAGATAGATTATACTTGCTCCTTATTGAGTTATTCATGTTCCTGAAGAATTAGTACATTCACATATTTTAAAAAATTCAGAGAATGATAACAAAATGTGTGAGAAATTTGAGGTTTCAGTAATATGTATGTTCTGTTTCCTTATCTAGTTACACGTAGTTGAATATAAATATAAATATTATAAAGGGCCCCCATGAGATTTCTCCTCATGACTGGAGCATTGCTTTATTTCTGTCTATTAAAATGTTCTTATTTATTCAGCCTCAGAAACGCTTTCCACACAAGGGAAATATTTTTTTATTTCATTTTCTTCTGACCCCTTTGGCAGCTCCAGGAAGGCTTTTTTCCATTCAAGTCCATTGGGAGACACACACACACACTATGCACGCACACACATCCGCTCACACGAACTGAGAGAAAAATGTCTTATTTATCTAAAGTTGAGAAGAAAAAGGCTAATAATTTCCTTAGCTTAGTCCAGGCAAGTACAATGAAGAAGGTAAAAGGGACCTAATGGGTAAATGACTATTTAATCCTTGTAGTGGAGAAGGCAATGGCACCCCACTCCAGTACTCTTGCCTGGAAAATCCCATGGACGGAAGAGCCTGGTGGGCTGCAGTCCATCGGGTCACTAAGAGTTGGACAGGACTGAGTGACGTCACTTTCACTTTTCACTTTCATGCATTGGAGAAGGAAATGGCAACCCAGTCCAGTGTTCTTGCCTGGAGAATCCCAGGGACGGGGGAGCCTAGTGGGCTGCCATCTATGGGGTCGCACAGAGTTGGACACGACTGAAGCGACTTAGCAGCAACAGTGGAAAGAATGAGACTATCCCGAGTCTGAACCTAGATTCCTGGCTTGGCACTGATACATTCACCAGCCCTTAGGAAACTGATGGTTTTTCTTTTTTTAATATAAATTTATTTATTTTAATTGGAGGCTAATTACTTTACAATATTGTATTGGTTTTGCCATACATCAATATGAATCCACCGGTTTTTCAAATTTTATTGAGAGAAGAGGTAAAAGATGCTTCCCCTAAGAGTTCCAAAGCATGCATGATGTTTTTAAAGCCCAAGAATAACATAGTTAGTTACTTGCCTGATGTTTTCTCAGATTGTTTCCTGGACAGACTTTGAAATGCCAGCTGGTTGGGTCAAAAGAGAGTGTTTGCTCCTCATCCCACGTTGCCCCTGTCCAACCGCTCTGGTTTCTTCTCCACCATTTTGATCATCTGTCTCTTCATAATAGATCCTGTCATTGGAAATTGGATTCAGATTTTAGTGTTGCCTTAAAGTGAAACAAGAACTAGTGGAATTGAAGACGATTAAAATATTTTTTTCTCTGGCCCATTAAACAACCCCCATTGTGGTGGAACAGGTATTTCTGTTCCCCCCAATCTTGTGGAGTCCTGTGGTTCTTTTCAACCGGATATTGTAACCTTATCCATTCCACTATGCATGGAAATTATACATATATTCTACACCTTCCTGACAATAAAAAGTACCATGTCTTAGTAAGACTCCAAAGGAAATCTATGCATTTTCTATATGGATCAGAGGGGTGAACTCTGGGTTTTCTCTGGTGGGTCCCACCTGATCTGTGTAGGTTCTGAGAATTTCTTTGCGAGTTGATTTCTTTGGTATTGTTTTACCCACCATTTTTTCTACATTCTTTCCCTGGTATTTGAGCTTCCCAGTTGTTTCCATTAGAGTTGATCCTCTCACTTTCTTTTTAAAAAGTATTCTTTTTCTCCTCTTGCTGTGACCTGCTTTCTGAGAGAGATCTCTGAGATGGTCTTAGTCGCATCTTCCAATTTGTGTGTAGTATGTGTGTACTCCTGCTGTCACATGCTCTCAATTTCTAAGTGCTCTTTTTGAAATTCTAGGATTGTAATTTTTATAATATGTTTATTTTTCTCTACAGAAATTAATTACAGACTTTTTTCTACTCAATCTGAAATACTTGATTTTTAAGCCTGCTGCACAGTTCATCCCAGAATTCCCTGCTATCATTATTCTAGAAATATCTTTCACCTTTCTCCTTTTCTTTTCCCTCTTGTGTTCGATTCCTGTTTTCTGCTGCCATACTCAGAACATACATTTCTAGAAGGAAAATATCCACTGAAGGCTCAGCTTAACCACTGATAAACTTTCACTGAGGCTCATGACTGTCAAATTCCAGAACTCTGCATTTAAAGAGAAGACCTGGAAAGGTCCCAGAAAAGACAAATGTACAGATCATTTACAAATAATCAGAAATAAGTTTACAATCAGATTTCTTACCAGGAATGCTGGAAGATTTAAACTTCTAGGTAAAATTATTTTCAACCTGGAATTGACCGTATTTAGGGCAACCGTACTGGATGTTTCATGGGCAGAAAAAGGCATCTTTGAGCACAGTAGTTGAGAAAGCTACCAGGACATGTACTTCTCCAGAACAAGCTGTATTGTATGATGCCATGATGACATGGCATAATTTTTTCCCATAGAACTGCAACTAGAACAACATGAATTCAGGTAGTAGATGAGATGAGAAATGAGGCTCTTGAGTTCAGGTTATAGAAGTCCTTGTGCTCCATTCTGAGGCTTGGTACAAAGCATCATGGGTAGTAAAAAGCAAGCAAGACTCTATTTCTTCCTCAAGTAACTTATAATAGGGGTAGAGAGATATAAAAATAAAGAGCAATCATATTGGGCATAACTGTGACCTGGAATGCATTTGCCAAGGAGAAAGAAATTGCATCTGAATGAGAGAAAAGGTTCTCAAAAGGAGGAAACATTTGCAAGCCCTCAAGTTAGATAAAGAGAGCTTTGGCAAGAACAGACTGAGATAAAAGGGAATAAAATGAGGATAAATGTGGTGCTGGGTGCAGAAAGGATAAGTGGAAATCAATGGTTCCCTCTGGTTGGTAGGCAGGAAGGCAGGAGAAATCCTATGTTTTGGCAGTGCCGTGAGGTGGATGGTCTCGGTTGCTGGGCTGTCTGTGCTGAATTGTGTAGGCCAGGAAGACGTGTGCACACAGTCAAACCTACTTAAAATGACAATCGGTGTTCCTGGTATACACCTTCATCTCTCTTCCTTGTTTCCAGTGAATGCCTTCAAGCATAAAATGTCTTCAAGCCTTTAAGCATAAAACATCCTTGAACTACAGGTAAACAGTTTTTAAACTTGTTTTTTTTTTCTTATATTCATCCTCCACTTCAGTTCATTCTTCACATTTGATCTGGTGAGTGGAAATTTTTAATACAAATTGAGTCCTCTAATCTCTGCTCTTAATGGCTGACCGCTGCCCTTGGTATGAAACTCAGATTCCTTTCTGTGGCCTGCATGATCCCAAAGGCCCTGACTCCTGGCTGCAGCTCAGACACCATGTCATACCACATTCCTTTTGACTCTCTGTTTTCCCATCAAACATCAAATTGGCCTTCCTCTAACTCCCCTTGGCCTTCACATTTACCATTCCCTCTGTCATGGTTGTTCCTTTACCAGGTTGTTCCGGTACCATGATTGGTTCCTGTGTGACTTCAGGTGTCACATGGAATGTCATGTCCCTTCAGCGGTTTTCTTTGGCCATTGTGTTGAAACTACCTTCTACCTCTTCCTCCTCTTACTTTTCTGCATTGTCCTATTTATTTTCTTTGAAGCACTTTTTAATGTGCTTATTATAATATAACATGATAATATATTAGACATTAAATATAATATTCCATTATATTGCTTAGTTATGTGGTTTAATAATTATCTTTTTCTCAACCCACTAGAAATCACCCTTCAAAAAGTCAGAGACCTCATCTTTCATATTTTCTGCTGTATCCCTGATACCTAGAATAGTGCTTGGCACATAATAGTATTCAGTGAATATTTACGGCATAAAGCAATAAACAGAGAAATGATTATGTGAAATACCTCTCCTCATTCTTGTTATACTAATTCCCTAAATATTGAGTGGATCCTTAAGGACTTTTTTCTTTAGCCAAATCTTTTTTTGTTTTTCTTCTCTATTCTTCCTTATTTCTATAAACACTTATATACTGTAAGCTCCATGAGGGAAGAGACCAGATTCTGTCTTTAAACATTTTACTCTTGATGTCTCAATCATAGTACATGCTCAATAAATATTTTAAAGATGTCTGCATGATGAGGAAAGGTATGTAAGAAATTAAAAGATAAAGGATAGATGGGACTTTCTCTTGCCTGGGAGGCAGAAGCTTTGTTTATCCTTTTTCATAAAACACTTAGCAATTTCTTCTTCTCCTTCTCCACCTACTTCCCCTTATCATCATCATCATCTTCTTTATCATTATTAATTATTCCTTGTCTGGCTCTGCTGACAAGTGGATCTTTGACCTTGGGCATGCACATCTATATTTCTGAATTGCAATTTTTCTCATCTGCAATGTAGAAGTAACTTTGCTTCAAGCAAGGTCTATGGCCCAACTGCATCGGGGTTCCCTGAACTGCACAGTAAGCATGCACTTTCATGGTCTCTAACTGTATCTCCACCTGCCCAGCACCTCTGGGGCTGGAACACAGGGATCTGAATTTTTAGCAGCCTCTTTCAGTGATTCTTATGCAGTCCGAGAAACACTAGTGAGCAGTTGTATTAAATGATCTTCCTTAGCTCTGAATTCATCCGTGGAGCTGAAATAGTGTGTATTGGTCATCTGGTGAGAGAAAGAGAGCACTATATTCTTTAGTTATTGCTCATGTAGATTGCTGTCACAGGAAGTTTCCTAGTAATTCGTGTCAGCTGCTAAGCAATGTGCTGTTTCTGGTGAGTAATGGGCTATTCTTTGCATTATATTGTATAAAATTACATTATTTCTCATGCTTTGTGTCTCAGGGAAAAATAAAACTGTGGTATGGTAATTTCTCTTAGGAAATATTTCTGCTTATATAGATCACCTAGTTCATGAGTTAGATTCTTCAAATATATAACTTTGGGGAAGTAACCCATGTATTTGGGAAAGCTGTATTAACTTCTTCCAGCTATGGGTTCAACTTGGTACACTGATGCTGTTTATTGTGCAGCATGATGACAATAAAGGGCCATGGAAACTCACTGGTCAGTGAGGACCACTGGAGACCACCGGGGAAAAGGACCCTCTGTCAAATCAGAGTAGATGATATCAAAAATGAAAAATAATTGCAAACCTGGAGTAATTTTCCTCTCCCTGGCAAAATTTGAGAAGGTCTGTGGGAGAGGGTCAGAGAAGACAATGGCACCCCACTCCAGTGTTTTTACCTGGAGAATCCTAGGGACGAGGGAGCCTGGTGGGCTTCCAGCTATGGGGTTGCACAGAGTCGGACACGACTGAAGCGACTTAGCAGCAGCAGCAGCAGTGGGAGAGGGTAAATTGGATAAGCAATAATTGCCAACAATGTTTCCATGGTAGGAGGGAAGTTAAACTGCCAGCTTATCAGTGTGCATAGGTGCAGAAGTATGGAAGAGGTGGACTCAGGAGAAGAAACACCTTTTCCAGAGATCCAGCTCAAAGGAACTAATTTCTGTCTGCACCCATGACTCATCAGGTTTAATAGAATTCTAGAAAATGATCACTGGCTGAAAATGGAAGCAAAGGCACCCCTAAGAACTCACATGAATGTTCGAAGATTTGGTATGAAGGAAATGTTTCTCATTCTCAGCATTTCAGACTGAACTTCATGTCTATACATTATCTAACCACTTAATGTTTGAGACACATACACATATAATAGTTTCTATTAATTTCACCTCTTAGTATAACTTGGCTAAGAACTCTTGCCTTGTGTTTTAAATATTCCCAGAAATGCTGAGAACCACTCAACAATATTTATATTGAGCAACACATCAAAACTTGCACATATGCTAAACACAAATTATTACTAAGAATAATGATGGTGACACAATACTGGTTGCACAATTTTACAATTTATAAAACATTTATAATTCCCTTTTGTCATCCTCATTTGCTAGCATCATCTCACTTAATCCTCACCACAATCTGGTAAGGTAGATCTTATCTCCCATCATTCAGAAGGTTTGCCCAAAGTAAAAATACTACATAGTAGTTTGGATAGCAAAAAGAAATAGTTGTCTTCCTTTGTGTTTTAAAGGTGTCTGGAAGTTGTGTGGTTCTGGATAGGAGCAGAATTTTCCCTTTTGAATACTTGGTCCTATCCTCAATGGTCTAGGGTAGAAACTCTGAAGGAGAAGTAGAAAGTAGGAAAAATGTTGTGACTGTAATTTGACTGACATCCAAGATCATCACTGGGGGAGTGGTGGTTGGAATTGGACAGGGACTCATAGCTTCTTTGTTATGAATAGGGAAATGGACAGCTGAAGTGGGCCTTGACATGGTGATGCATGATAGTCAATTCCCAGGTTAGTTTCAGCACCATTTTTCCAGCAATAACTTGCCTGGGCAAATTACCCCTCTGAGGTTCACTGCAGGATGGTTTCTGCACTTTGGTAATACCACCTGCTATTTTTCCAGTTCATGTTTTACATAGGATTGAAACATCCTGGGTTTCATGTGCCTAAGGGGATCACAGGATAGCTCATGGGAACTGGGAACAAGAGTTTGGTTCTGACTTGATGCTATCATGTCCTGGGGCAGATCTTGAAACCCTACACTCTATTAAAAACAACAACAACAAAAAAGAACTGGTACATGGTATGAATTCCTAACTGAAGAAAGAAAGAATGCTGCTGTGTAAAAGATGTTTGGAAGGGACATCTTAGCAACCAGTACAAGGCATCGAGTGATATCAAGAGAGAATCTAAGCAGTAAGCAGTTGATTTGGAAGTTAACAGCATGTTATAGTGTATTTATGACTTTTGGCTTCCAGAAAACATAAGTCTCTCAGGAAACACCAGATAGAAAATCACTGGAGAAGCCAGGAGAAGAATCGTCAACCCAGAGGTCTTCCCTTGTCTCTGCTCTATCTTCCAAGGTGAGCGGTTCATTCACAGGCAAAACCAGGGGCATCAGCCTGCCCAGTGCAAAACAGAAGCCCCAGGGTGCTGTCCTCTGTCTTTCCCAGTTCAGGGAGACACATTAATAAAAGACTTATACTAATCATTCCACTAAAAGCCTCACATTTCCCTTTTTAATGCAGAGAGCAGAGTATAAACACCTACAGCTGCACAGGGAAAAAAAGATATAAATTGATAAAGAAAAAAAAAAGTGGAGCTCTTGGTAAATTGTTCATCCTCTCTTTTCAGTGTGCCATAGGTCATTTGGATGAAAAAAATCAGAGCTCTGAAAGTCATCTCCTCTTGCAGCCTGTTTCCCACATGAAGGCTTAATAGCCTCTGCACAGGGACTCTGGGTCCTTGGCAGTGCTGCATATGTCTTACGGGGTTTAGACCTCCAAGTGCAGCAAGTCCCAGCAGGAGCAGATGGACTTCTAAGCAACCAGACAATAATTTCCTAATGCAAGTGCTGGGAGCTGGAGCCAAGCACGTTTCGTGTCTTACCCTCCCTATGGTGCAGAGATTGATGAGCAGAACATGAGGTTTTCCAAGATAACGTATGCAAGCAACCTACTTACAGCAAGCTTTTTCCAAGTGTCACTGTCTCTCTCTCTATTTGCAAGTGAAGCCAGTCAGACAATTCGATAGTGACCCACGATGTGGGACAGAAAGCTTTAGGGGCTGAGGCCTATGGTAGATAGCACAGCACATGATTTAAACACACCATATTTGTCCTTCTTTACCTTGGGTTTAGTGTGACTAGTGCGTGGGACTTTGTCTGCAATTACATTTAAATGAAGCAATGCTTGTTAAACCAGATGAGAAAGTGGCACTGCCATCATAACAATTACTGCTAGCAAAATCTGGTATGAAGAGAATTAGGGTCAGTGCTGCTATTGTCATCTTAATGATTATTATTACAGTCATCATGACTATTGTCAGGTTTTTTGAATAAGAAATAACAATGTAGTACAAGCAAGGAGGAGGATGACACATCCAAAGTAAAAGAGTCTGAACCTAAAAATGGCATCCAGTCCCATCACCTCATGGGAAATAGAGGGGGAAATAGTGGAAATAGTGTCAGACTTTATTTTTGGGGGCTCCAAAATCACTGCAGATGGTGATTGCAGCCATGAAATTAAAAGATGCTTACTCCTTGGAAGAAAAGTTATGACCAATCTAGATAGCATATTCAAAAGCAGAGACATTACTTTGCCGACTAAGGTCGGTCTAGTCAAGGCTATGGTTTTTCCTGTGGTCATGTATGGATGTGAGAGTTGGACTGTGAAGAAGGCAGAGCACCAAAGAACTGATGCTTTTGACCTGTGGTGTTGGAGAAGACTCTTGAGAGTCCCTTGGACTGCAAGGAGATCCAACCAGTCCATTCTGAAGGAGATCAGCCCTGGGAGTTCTTTGGAAGAAATGATGCTAAAGCTGAAAGTCCAGTACTTTGGCCACCTCATGCGAAGAGTTGACTCATTGGAAAAGACTCTGATGCTGGGAGGAATTGGAGGCAGGGGGAGAAGGGGACGATCGAGGATGAGATGACTGGATGGCATCACTGACTCGATGGACGCAAGTCTGAGTGAACTCTGGGAATTGGTGATGGACATGGAGGCTTGGTGTGCTGCGATTCATGGGTCACAAAGAATCGGACACGACTGAGCGACTGAACTGAACTGAACCTAAAAAAATCATTTCCTTTTTTCCCAACTTCACTGAAGCATGATTGATAAATAAAAATTGTCTATATTCAAAGTGTACAATTTGATGTTTTGACTATAAATATATACATATATTAAAATATTTACCACAGTCAAGCTAAGTAACATATCCATCACCTCACATAGCCATACCTTTGTGTGTGTGGCTAGAAAATATAAGATATGCTGCCTTCACACCTTTTGTGTATGTGCTGCTGCTGCTGCTTAGCCACTAAGTTGTGTCCAGCTCCTTGTAACCCCGTGGTCTGTAGCCTGCCAGGCTCTCTGTTCATGGTATTTCCCAGGCAAGAATACTGAAGTGGGTTACTATTCCCTTCTCCAGGGGATCTTCCTGACCCAGGGATCGAACCCGAGTCTCCTGCTTGGCAGGTGGATTCTTTACCACTGAGCCACCAGGAAGCACTTTTCACGTGTGTGTGTGTGTGTGTGTGTGTGCACACTTAGTCGCTCAGTTGTGTCCGACTCTGCAATACACATGTGTATAATATGTTATTAACTATAGTAATCATCCTATACATTAGGTCTCCGGAGCTTATTCATTGTATAACTGAAAGTTTTACTCTTTGACCAGTAGCTCCATTTTCCTCCACTCTTCGGCCCCCAGTAACCACTGTTTCACTATTTTATTCTCTGTTTCTATGAGGTTTTTTGTTTGTTTTGAGATTCCAAATACAAGTGGGATTATACTGTATTTGTCTTTGGCTTACTTTATGTAGCATAACATCCTCTGTGTTCATCCCTGTTGTCACAGATAGCAGGGTTTCCTCCTTCTTTGTAGCTAAATAATAAAAGTATGTGTGTTTACATATTTGTTGTTGTTGTACAGTCACACAGTCATAGCTGACTCTTTGCAACCCCATGGACTGCAGCACATATTGTACACGTAATATATATATATGTATGTGTTTGTGTGTATATATATATATATATACCCATTTACATTGGTACAATCATAACTGTGGTCTTGGACCATGAATTTTAAATCATTATAACTAGGCTCAAACACATCTTTATTAATCAAAATAGGAACAAATGCAATCAGTATGTTTTTGCCAATGAGAAACGTTTGGTTATTCCTGTAGCATAAAAATCTATACTTCAGGATTTGACAAACTGTTGGAAAGCATTTTCTGTATCCTCCTGTTTATGGAAACATTCAGTTCAGTTCAGTCGCTCAGTTGTGTCTGTCTCTTTGCCACCCCATGAATTACAGCACGCCAGGCCTCCTTGTCCATCACCAACTCCCGGAATTCACCCAAACTCATGTGCATCGAGTCAGTGATGCCATCTAGCCATCTCATCCTCTGTCGTCCCCTTATCCTCCTGCTTTCAATCCCTCCCAGCATCAGGGTCTTTTCCAATAAGTCAACTCTTCGCATGAGGTAGCCAAAGTACTGGAGTTGCAGCTTCAGCATCAGTCCTTCCAATGAACACCCAGACTGATCTCCTTCAGAATGGACTGGTTGGATCTCCTTGAAGTCCAAGGGGCTCTCAACATTATTTCCCTGCAAAAAGTTGTTGAGATCCTTGAAGAAGTGGTAGTCAGTTGGCAAGAGTTCAGGTGAATATGGCGGATGAGGCCCAACTTCATAGCCCAATTTGTTCAACTTTAGAAACGTTGGTTGTGTGACGTGCAGTTGGATGTTACCATGGAGCAGAATGGGGACCATTCTGTTGACCAATGCTGGCTGCAGGTGCTGCAGTTTTTGGTGCAAATGCACCATTGATTTGCTGAGCATACTTCTCAGATGTAACGGTTTCACCAGGATTCAAAAAGGTGTAGTGGATCAGACAGGCAACCTACTGCCAAAGAGTTGGCTTTGGGAAGTGCTTTGGAGCTTCTTCTCAGTTCAGCAATTGAGGTGGTCATTGCTGGTTGTAACCATTGATTTGCTGAGCATACTTCTCAGATGTAACGGTTTCACCAGGATTCAAAAAGGTGTAGTGGATCAGACAGGCAACCTACTGCCAAAGAGTTGGCTTTGGGAAGTGCTTTGGAGCTTCTTCTCAGTTCAGCAATTGAGGTGGTCATTGCTGGTTGTCATATAAAATCCACTTTCCATCACACATCATGATCAGACCAAAAAATGGTTCATGGTTGTTGTTGTGTAGAATAAAAGAAGATGACACTTCAAAAAGATGAGTTTTTTGATTTGTGATCAGCTCATGAGGCATCCACTTATCATGCTTTTTCACCTTTCCAGTTTGCTTCAAATGCCAAACAACTGTAGAATGGTTGATAGTGAGTTCTTTGGAAACTTCTTGTGTAGTTGTAAGAGGATCAGCTTTGATGATTTCTCTCAATTGTTTATCAACTTCCGATGGCCAGCCACTGAACTCCTCATCTTCAAGTTTCTTGTCTCCTTTGCAAAACTTCATGAACCACCATTGCATTGTATGTTCTTGGGCCAAAAGCATTGTTGATGTTGCGAATTGTCTTTATTGCTTTACAACCCATTTTTAACTCAAATCAGAAAATTGCCTGAATGTGCTTTTTGTCTAACATCATTTCCCTTGTCTAAAATAAACATAAAGTAAGCATCAGGCAATAAGTCATTAGCAAGAAAATGTAAATAAAGTGAGAAATGTGTATTAGAATGATATATAACGTAACCACTTTTATTTGAGAATGTATTCCAATATCAAATGGCAAATTTCAGTAATGTAAAACTGAAATTACTTTTTCACCAATCTAATGTAAAACATTTTCTTTATCCATTCATCTACCAATGGGTTGTTTCCATGTCTTAGCTGTTGTGAGTAATGCTGCAGTGAACATAGGAATGGAGATATCTCTTTGAAATACTGATTTTGTTTCCTTTGGATACATACCCAGAAATGGGATTACTGAATCATTTGGTAGTTTTAGTTCTGACTTTTGGAGGAACCTTACTACTGCTGTCCATAGTGGCTTTTGGAGAAGCAAATGACAACCCACTCTAGTATTCTTACCGGGATAATCCTGTGGACAAAGGAGCCCGTGGACTAAAATCCATGGAGTCGCAAAAGAGTCACACATGACTAAAGTGACTGAGCATGCTTGCATAGTGGCTATGCCAATGAAAGTTACCACCCACAGTGAACAAGTATTCTTTTTCCTCTATATTTTTCCCCAATACTTTTTATCTTTTGACTTTTTGCTTAGAACCATCCTAACAAGTGTGAGACCGAAACAAGAGTTTTGTTTTTTATTCATTGAAGTATAGTTGAGATACAATATTCTGTTAGTTTCATGTGTACAACAAACTGATTCAGTTACATACATATATTTCAGATTACTTTCCATAATAAATTATTATAGGATACTGAATAGAGTTCTCTCTGCCATATAGTAAATCTCTGTTGCTGTGTTTTATTTGTTTTTTTCAATGTATTGTAGTTTGTATCTATTAATCCCATACTCTTAATTTATCACTCCTTTCTCTCCCTTTCCCCTTTGGCAGTCACAAGTTTACTCACAGACACAGAAAACAAACTTATGGTTATATCATTGTGATTCTGATTTGCATTTCCCTGCTGACTAGTGATATTGAAAATCTTTTAATGTACCTGTTGACCATTTGTTTTCTTTGGAAAGTGTCTATTCAGGTTCATTGCCAATTTTTAATTGAGTTGTTTGGAGTTTAATTTTTTTTGCTGTTGAGTTGTATGAGTTCTTTATGTAATTTCGATATTGACTCCTTATAGGGTATGTGGTTTGCAAATATTTTCTCCTATTTCATAGGTTACCTTTTCATTTTGTTGATTGTTTCCTTTGCTGTGAAGAAAATCTTTAGTTTGATGTAGTCCCACTTGTTTATTTTTGCTTTTGTTTCCTATGTTCTTAGTGTCATACCCAAATAATCATTGCCCAGATCAAGGAGCTTTTTCCTTTATGTTTTCTTCTAGGAGTAGTATAATTTCAGGTTTTAATCTCTTTTGAGTTGATTTTTGTGTATGGTATAAGTTAGGGTTCAACTTCATTCTTTTGTGTGTGGATAGTCCTCCTCCCCACCATAGACCCAGCTTTGGGACCTGGCTCCAGGACCACTCTACTGCTAGTACAGAGTCAGCCCTGCCCTCAGGAGGACCCAATAGGAGACACGCCAGTCAGTTTCCCCCAGCCACCTAGCTGGCCATTGAGGACCCTGAGGCAGCCCCGTGACCCAACCCAGTCCCTGTCTCTTATACACATCTAGATGTGTATAAGAGACAGTTTCAACCCCTGGTGGGGAAACTAAG
>SJYX01000843.1:121596-142880 GCA_006410675.1 Oreotragus oreotragus
TTTTGAAGTCAGTGCTCTGTTTTTCTGGGTGCCTGATGTCCTCTGCCCGCATTCAGAAGTTGTTTTGTGGAGTTTGCTCAGCCTTGAGATGTTCTTTTGATGAATCTGTGAGGGAGAAACTGGTGTCCCCGTCCTATTCTTCCGCCATCTTGACCGGAACTGACTAGCTTTGTTCTTAGTGATGCTTTCTAAGGCCCACTTGACTTCACATTCCAAGATGTCTGGCTCTAGATGAGTGATCGCATCCTCATGATTATCTGGGTCGTGAAGATCTTTTCTGTACAGTTCTTCTGTGTACCCCATGAACAGTATGAAAAGGGGAAACAGTGGTTGACTTTATTTGGGGGGGCTCCAAAATCACTGCAGTTGATTACTGCAGCCATGAAATTAAAAGGTGCTTACTCCTTGTAAGGAAAGTTATGACCAACCTAGATAGCATATTAAAAAGTAGACATTACTTTGCCAACAATCCATCTAGTCAAGGCTATGGTTTTTCCAGTAGTCATGTATGGATTGGAGAGTTGGACTATAAAGAAAGCTGAGCACTGAAGAATTGATGCTTTTGAGCTGTGGTGTTAGAGAAGACTCCTGAGTCCCTTGGCCTGCAAGCTGATCCATTCAGTCCATCCTAAAGGAAATCAGTCCCGAATATTCATTGGAAGGACTGATGCTGAAGCTGAAACTTCAATACTTTGGCCTCCTGATGGGAAGAACTGATTCACTGGAAAAGACCCCGATGCTGGCAAAGATTGAAGAAGAGAGGAGAAGGATGACAGAGGATGAGATGGTTGGATGGCATCACTGACTCAATGGACATGAGTTTGAGTAAACTCTAGGAGTTGGTGATGGACAGTGAAGCCTGGTGTGCTGCATCCAGGGGGTTGCAAAGAGTCAGAAATGACTGAGCGACTGAACTGAACTGAACTGAATGCCATGCTAGAGGCTGTGAGGATGACAAGGAATAATGATGCTCTCTAAACAATTAAATGCTACACAAACATGAGGTATAATTTTCGTTACGTTCCTAATTCATGGTTCACTGATCCATGAGATTTATAATGTGTTTCCCAGATAATCAATTTCACGGAATATTGTTGGATGGCATACCATTCTCCAGTGGCTTCCTGGGAAGCTCTGGGGAATATCTGAAACTGAAGACAAGAGTTCTCAGCATAATGCTATATTACACAGAGTAATTGAAGGAGTTATGTATAAATGTATCAAGTATGAGGTGCAGGGGACTTTTGTATTGATATTGATAAATCTTGAGTAAACTCAGGCATCATGTCTTTCCCTTGCCCTAAATCCTGTTACTGAATCATTTTCCCAAGTGATAATGCAGAGTCTTGTGGATATTACTTTTGTGATCATCATTTCAACATTTGCTAGGACTCTATTAAATCATTTTCTGAATTTTAGAAGCAGGTAGAAATTTTCTTTTAGCTGGGTCCCCAGCCAAAAGTCATTCTTCCCCTGGCACCTGCCACTCTTTCCCTTTTGCTCAGGTACCAAAAGGAGCAGAAATTGTTCACCTGACCCCATGTTACTCTAAGTAATATTAGTTATTTAGCAGCCCAGACTTAGAGGTCAATTTTGTACTTTATTCCCTGCACCTTTGCTTTTCTTCTTTACTCTCTTCAAGGCAGAGGTATTGCCCAAGAATGTGTTAGGGACAGGGCACTCCCCTTTTGACTTCCCTACTCAATCGACTGCTCTGCACCCAAGTCACTTCTTGGTGACTTTTTATTTAAAATAAGCAGTTGTCATTTTCTAAGTCTGAAGTAATGTGTGAATAAAAACATCTTTCCCAAGCTTTGCTCTTTTTATTTATCTGTGATATAAAGCACAGATTTAAAACATCAATCGTATGTGCAGTCAGCAAGTGTAGTTTCCAAAGCAAGGGTCATTAACTCTCCTTTCCAACCAGGTTACTGCTCCTAAACTCCTGCTATAAAGAAAATGTAAAGCTACCTCTCTCTAAAGGTAACTGTGTTTATGAATATTTCTCAGTTCCTTATTCCCACACTTCTCCCCTCTGGCTGCACTGAGACCAAGAATTACCAACTGTGATCAAGGCCTGATGAAGCCAGTCCTCTAGTGCTAGAGCAGGATCCCAATCCCTTACTCAATGTGTTTCCACTCATCAGGCCACAAGACCAGGGCAGGTAGAGGGACTCATGGAGGAGAGAGAGCTATTATGGGGTGGATGTAGGAGAACACAGGTGCAGAGCCTGGAGATCAGAGAGCCTGAGAGCTGGCATGTCACAAAGGCATTTGTAGTAATTACTCAAGTGGCAACCAACACATTACAGAACATACTAGAGAGAGGTAAAAGTCCCAGATCTAATTTTTACCAGATGCTTCCTTATTCCTGGCTAACAGAACTCTCAACATATTCATGTATCCACCTGTAAACCAGTGATCCATGTACATCTAGGAAGTCTGATGACATTGCTAGTTGTAGTGGTTGTGTCTTGCTTGATTAAGTCTTAACCAGGAATTCTCAAATTCTTTGGTCTCAAGAACTTTTTATGCTATTTAAAAATTGAGGAAAACAAAGAACTTCTGTTTCTTGCTTTAATCTATCAACACCATTATAAAAAGGATGACTTTAAAATATTCTAAAATATTTATTTATACACTTTTTATTGATGAATAGATGATATGCAGAATTACATAAGTTATGAGTGTACCCCATAGTGATTCAGTTTATCTCTTTTTTTTTTTTATGACCTAAAGCTAGGAGCTTTATTTTTATTTTTATTTCATTTTATTTTATTTTACTTTACAGTACTCTACTGGTTTTGGCATACATTGACATGAATCTGCCACGGGTGTACACAAACTCCCAAACATGAACCCCCCTCCCTCCTCCCATCCCCCATCATCCCTCCGGATCATCCCCATACACCAGCCCCAAGCATCCTGCATCCTCATGTAGGAAATGAATCGCCAGTCTGTGATTCAGTTTTTAAAAGTTGTATTCCATTAATAGTTACTGTAAAATACTGGCCATATTTGCTCTGTTTTGTAATACATCCTTGTAGTTACTTATTTTATAAATACAAATTTGTAACTCTTAATCCCTGTCTCCTATCTCGCCCCTATCCACTTCACCCTCCCAACTGGTAACCACTAGTTTGTTCTCTGCCTGTGAGTCTGTTTCTTTTTTGTTTTTGCTATATTCTCTAGTGTAAATGGTACACATATAAGTGGTATCATTCAGTATTTATTTTTCCTGACTTATTTCACCTAACATAATAGTCTCCAAGTCCATCCATATTGTGGCAAATGGCAAGATTTTGTTCTTTTTATGGCTAAGTGTAGTACTCCATATATCACATCTTCCTTATCCATGCTTCTGTTGATGGACACTTGATGTTGCCTCCATATCTTGAGACTTGTAAATAATGCTGTTATGAATATTGAAGTGTATGCATCTTTTTCAAATTAGTGTTTTCATTTTGGGGGGGGGGGGGATATAATACCTGGGAGTGGAACTGTTAGGTCATATAGTAATTCTGCTTTTAAATTTTTGAGAAGCCTCCATATTGTTTTCTACAGCAGCTATACCAATTTGCATTCCCACCAACGATTTATGAGAGTCCCCTTTTCTCCCCATCCTTGCCAGCACTTTTTGTTTGTGTTCTTTAGGCTGATATTCATTCAGATAGGTGTGCAGTGATAAGTCATTGTGGTTTTAATTTGCATTTCCCTGGATTATTAACGATGCTGAGCTTCTTTTCCTATGCCTGTTGGCCATCTGTATGTCCTCTTTGGAAGAACATCTATTCAGTTTTTCTGACCATTTTTCAATTAGGTTGTTTGCTTTTTGATGTAGAGTTGTATGAGCTATTTCTATATTTTGGGTATTAACTCCTTATCACTCATATCTTTGGCAACTATTTTCTCCCATTGAGTAGGTCATCCTTTCCTTTTGGTGATAGTTTCCTTTGCTGTACAAAAGCTTTTAAGGTTAATTAAGTCCCATTTGTTTATTTTTGTTTTTATTTTCACTACTTTAGGAGGTAGCTCCACAAAGATATTGCTGTGATTTATGTAATAGTGTTCTTCCTATGTTTCCCTCTAAGAGTTTTATAGTACCCAGTCTTACATTTAGGTCTTTAATCCAGTTTGAGTTTAATTTCATTCTTTTACAAGGACTTTTCTAGCTCAAGTTAGAAAAGGGTTAGGGCTTTGGAGAAGAATATATGTTTAAGGATAAATGTAATATGTTTGAGAGTTCTGTAAGATCTGTCTCTCAGGAAGCCCAAGCTAGGCAGAAGGTAGCAAAGAGTATATGAAGGCCAGAAGAGGGAACACCCTCCAGTAGGTACAGAAGAGCGAGATAATTTTCAGGTTTAAAGGAAAAGGTATATTCAATGTTTCTGTTGCAGGTGTATTAAACTGATTATTTTTTTCTAATTATACTTGCTGAAGTAGCATATAGAGGTTGGATTTTCAACTGGAATATCCCCAGGATAATTAATCCAAGTTTGCCAGCCATCCAATTGAGGATTGGAAGTGTGCCCAATTTCCTTTCTGTTACATTCTTCTGCAGGGAAGGAAAATATGAACAATTCCTTCTCCTTTGACTGATGGAAGGAGTCAAGGAAAAACAGAACCTTCCCACTGCTATCAACCAGCTACCTGCCTCATTTACTTCTCCCCTTTCTTTCTAGTGACCACAGGTCAAAGATCCTTCTGCGAAGTGTTTTCTGATTTGTTTCTCTTCTCTAGCTGTATAAAGCCTTGGCAGAGTGGGTGGTATCAGAGGAGGCTGGCCGAGAAGGCAATGGCACCCCACGCCAGTACTCTTGCCTGGAAAATTCCATGGGCGTAGGAGCCTGGTAGGCTGTAGTCCATGAAGTTGCTAAGAGTCAGACATGACTGAGCGACTTCACTTTCACTTTTCACTTTCATGCATTGGAAAAGGAAATGGCAACCCACTCCAGTATTCTTGCCTGGACAATCCCAGGGACAGCGGAACCTGATGGGCTGCCATCTATGGGGTCGCACTGAGTCGGACACGACTGAAGCAACTTAGCAGCACCAGTAGAGGAGGCTGGATTGTTCAGAGAACGAGAAATGGATAAAATGAAAATGTTAAAAATCTCTATTTTAACATCTGTGACTATTCTAGTCTATGTCCTTATTGGTGATATACATCCTTAAAGCAGCTATTCCTCATTTATTTTTAAAAATGTAGCACTTTTAACACTGTTAGTTGGGTTGAAAGAGGGAGGATACTGTTACTGAGAAGGTGGCTAGGTTTGATATGCCAGATTTGTAGGTCAGAGATCTGCTGTGTGAGTCTCACAGAAGTTTATTCATGGCTGTTAGGAGCTAGAAGACAGAACCTAAGCTTCTGGAAAGACGATTTTGTACTGTGAACACGGCAGATGATGCTTTATAGGCCATTCTTAGGCAAAAAATAGGCTTGTCTGTAGGCTCTGAAACAATTTCAAGAAATGCTTCATCAACACTGAACTGATCTGAATGCTAAAATGCTTCTATGCTCCACAGTGAGCAATCGTTTCTCCATAAAAATGAGTTCTTGCATAGGGAACAAAGAAGCAAAGCCTTTTTTCCTTCTCTCATAATCAAAAGCAGGCTAAAGAGCTGAGTTGGGAAAAAGGGCACATTCAGATGTTATTTATCTGACTTGTTTAATTGCAGAAGCCCAGGGCCAGGAGCAGACTGTGGGAAGATCACTTATAGAGTAATCAACTGTGGGGAGAGGAGGGGTGGAGGAATCAGGGGGAGGGGGAGTGGCAGATGACTATTAAGTTCTGGACATCCCTGACTGGCTGAGTCAGGCTTCCTGAGGGTACAGCCCAGGAATCTGAGTTTGAACAAGCTTTCTGGAAGATTCTCAGATGCTTCCCTGGTGGTTCAGCTGGTAAAGAATCTGCCTGTAATGCAGGAGACCTGGGTTTGATCCCTGGTTGGGAAGAACCCCTGGAGAAGGTAACAGCTATTCACTCCAGTATTCTGCCTGGAGAATTCCATGGACTGTATAGTCCATGGGGTCCCAAAGAGTCTGACACGACTGAATGACTTTCATTCATTCTAATTCCAAACCTCGTTTATAGGTTGAGAATATAGGAGTCAACCCCTGTTTTAAACGTAAAAACATTGAGCACTGACAAACTACTAGGTACAAAATTAAAAAAAAAAAAAAAAAAAAAAACTATAGCTCTAGCCCTTAAAGGGCTTGTGGTTTAGCTGGAAAGGATAATATGCCAAGTACTTTTCTAGCAGATTGAACAAAACCCAGCAGGGAAAGAGATTTCTTCTGTAGTTTAGGAAGGGTAAAGGATAAAGAAGATGGGGGTACAAAGTTATAGTTAAAAAAGATTTTATCAAAGAGCTGAAGTTTGATAAGGACCCCAGGCTTTCCTCTTGACTCACATGGTAATCTACCTGAAACGTGGGAGATCATGGTTCAGCTCCTGAGTGGGGAAGAGCCCTTGGAGAAGGAATTAGTAACCCATTCCAGTATTCTTGTATAGAGAATCCCATGGACAGAGGAGCCTGGTGGGCTAGAGTCCATGGGGTTGCAAAGAGTTAGACATGACTAGGTGACCAACACCGACACCCATCCCCCAGGGTATGTGTGCCGGAGTGAGTGCCATATTTTTCTAGACAGATAACTTGCAAGGCATGAGTATTCCTGTTTGCTTAACACAAATAGGTTAGAACCTATAGAAGGTAGGGTTCACTCATATAAGTATTGTTGTTAATAATAATAGTAACTCTCATTTATCAAGTATGTTGTATGTACCAGACTTGATCTTAAATGCTCTGTATCAGTTATTCTTGATGACTACCTTATAAGCTGGTATTATTATCTTATTAAAATTAATAAAAAGAAATCTTCATCATAATAGAGTCAGGAGACTAGAAGAGGGAACTCTCATGCCCCAGGCAGTAGCAGAGCCCAACGGGAAGAGGAAACTGCCCCTTCTTGTCCAGAAAGAGCTCAGCCAATGAGCAACTGTCATAACTCAGCCAATGAAAAGCCACTAGACTTCAGACTCTCAATTCCTCCACTGGACTCTGTTTACTCCAGCCTTCCTAACTTCCTTTCCCCCCTAGAGGAATTGTCCCTCCATTTTTGTGGGCTATTTTCACATGCTAGCCATGGTTGCAGAACTCAAATTGCAATTCTTTTTAAACTCAAATGAATTTGCAGAACTCAAATTGATCACAAACACACCCATTTTTGTTGGAAAAATAGCTGGAAAAGAAGCCTCTGTTTTAGTTCAACAATTCCCATTTTGCAGATGAAGCCATGCCAGAGAGGTTAAGTGACTTGCTCAGATCTCACCCTCTGTTGCAGAAGCAAGATGAAAATTTAGGATTGGGATGATGAAGGTGAAGCAGGTTATAATATTTTGAAAAAGCACTGAGGGAAGATGAGGATTTACTAGGTTTGAATGAATACCTGCCAGGCAACTCTGCTACACTTTATGTATTTGGCTGAGGGGGATTACCCAATGGCTCGATGGAAAAGAAACAGCCTGCAATGCAGCAGACATAGGAGACACAGATTTATTCTTGGGTTGAAAAGACCCCCCTGGAAGAGGAAATGGCAACCCATTTCAGTATTCTTGCCTGAAAAATACCATGGACAGAAGAGCCTGGTGGGCTGCAGTCCAAAGTGTTGAAAAGAGTGGAACATGATTGAGCAACTTAGCACATTTGATTGAGTAGCTTCACAACAGATATACACACCATGCAACTGCCTTGAGCCTCAAGCATGCTCACTTTTTAGACCTGAGATTTCACATTCTGACCAAAAAGGCATTTTTTGCCTCCTTAATTCCATTTAAAGTTTAAGCCAGTCCACTGGTTTTTGTAAACCAGTCTTAATGCTAAAGTAGTACCACTTATAGACTGCTTCCAAATAGGAAAAGGAATACGTCAAGGCTTATTTAATTTATATGCAGAGTACATTATGAGAAATGCTGGGCTGGAGGAAGCACAAGCTGGAATCAAGATTGCCAGAAGAAATATCAATAACCTCAGATATGCAGATGACACCACCCTTATGGCAGAAAGTGAAGAGGAACTAAAAAGCCTCTTGATAAAAATGAAAGAGGAGAGTGAAAAAGCTGGCTTTAAGCTCAACATTCAGAAAACGAAGATCATGGCATCTGGTACCATCACTACATGGCAAATAGATGGAGAAACAGTGGAAATAGTGTCAGACTTTATTTTTTTGGACTCCAAAATCACTGCAGATGATGACTGCAGCCATGAAATCAAAAGACGCTTACTCTTTGGATGGAAAATTATGACCAACCTAGACAGCATATTAAAAAGCAGAGACATTACTTTGTCAACATACGTCCGTCTAGTCAAGGCTATGGTTTTTCCAGTGGTCATCTATGGATGTGAGAGTTGGACTATGAAGAAAGCCGAGCACTGAAGAATTGATGCTTTTGAAGTGTGGTGTTGGAAAAGACTCTTGAGAGTCTCTTGGACTGCGGGGAGATCCAAGCAGTCCATCCTAAAGGAGATCATTCCTGAGTGTTTATTGGAAGGACTGATGTGGAAGCTGAAACTCCAATACTTTGGCCACCTGATGCGAAGAGCTGACTCATTTAAAAAGACCCTAATACTGGGAAAGATTGACGGCAGAAGGAGAAGGGGATTACAGAGGATGAGATGGTTGGATGGCATCATCGACTCAATGGACATGGGTTTGGGTAAACTTCAGCAATTGGTGATGGACAGGGAGGCCTGGCATGCTGCGGTTCAGGGGGTTGCAAAGAGTCGGACACAACTGAGCAAGTGAACTGAACTAACTGTCCCTTCCTGAGCCTGACTTGGAGGATAAAACTGCTGGGGAAAAGGGAACATTTGGTTAAGGAAGGTGTGGTATTGTGATTTATAATGAGAACAATATATTTGTCCTATGTCCTTGTCTCCAGCACAAAGCTCAGTTAAAACCTTTCAGTTCAGTTCAGTCACTCAGTCATCTCCCACTCTTTGCTACCCCATGGACTGCAGCACACCAGGCTTCCTTTCCATTACCAACTTCCAGAGCTTTCTCAAGCTCATCACCGAGTAGGTGATGCCATCCAACTATCTCATCCTCTATCGTACCCTTCTCCTCCTGCCTTCAGTCTTTCCCAGCATCAGAGTCTTTTCCAGTGAGTCAGTTGTTTGCATCAGGTGGCCTAAGTATTGGAGTTGCAGCATCAACATCAGTTCTTCCAATGAATATTCAGGACTGATTTCCTTTAGGACTGACTGGTTGGATCTCCTCACAGTCCAAGGGACTCTCAAGAGTCTTCTCCAACACCACAGTTCAAAAGCATCAATTTCAGTGCTCAGCTTTCTTTATAGTCCAACTCTCACATCCATACATGACTACTGGAAAAACCATGGCTTTGACTAGACAGACCTATGTTGGCACAGTAATGTCTCTGCTTTTTAATATGCTGTCTAGGTTGGTCATAGCTTTTCTTCCAAGGAGCAAGAATCTTTTAATTTCATTTAAATTCAACTTTAAGTTCTTAAAGCCTTTAGAACTTCCCTAGTGAAGAGGGAAATAAAGTTGTCTTTTGTTATGTTAATAAGGTGGCTTTGGGAAGTTCCGTTCAGTTCAGTTGCTCAATCATGTCCCACTCTTTGCAACCCCAGGGACTGCAGCATGCCAGGCCTCCCTGTCCATCACCAACACCCAGAGTTTACTCAAACTCACGTCCATTGAGTCGGTGACACCATCCAACCATCTCATCCTCCGTCGTCACCTTCTCCTCTCGCCCTCAATCTTTCCCAGCATCAGGGTCTTTTCAAATGAGTCAGTTCTTTGCACCAGGTGGCCAAAGTTTTGGAGTTTCAGCTTCAATATCAGTCTTTCCAAAGAATATTCAGGACTGATTTCCTTTAGGATGGACTGGTTGGGTCTCCTTGCAGTCCAAGGGACTCTTAAGAGTCTTTTCCAACACCACAGTTCAAAAGCATCAATTCTTCGGTGCTCAGCTTTCTTTATAGTCCAACTCTCACATCCATAGACAACCACTGGAAAAACCATAGCCTTGACTAGATGGACCTTTGTTGACAAAGTAATGGACCTTTGTTGGAAAAGTAATGAGAACCCCATGAACAGTATGAAAAAGCTTTGGGAAAGCCTCTATGTATACAAAGAATGGGGCCTTGTTGCCAGGAGCTGTTAAGCAATTGTGGCTGCTGTTTAGTCCCTAAAGCCTGTCAGACTCCTTTGTACATGGGATTTCCCAGACAGGAATACTAGAGTGGGTTACCATGTCCTTCTCCAAGGGATCTTCCCTACATAAGGATTGAACCTGCATCTCCAACATTGCAGCAGATTCTTTACTGCTGAGCCATGAAAGAGGACTGTGTGTTGTGGTTGGGGCGGGGGGAGTGTTGGTTGGAAATTCAATTGCAACCCCCTGACCTCCAAGGAAGGGAGCAGGCTGGAGGCTGAGTTCAGTCACCAATGGACAATGATTTAATTAGCCATGCCTGTTTAATGAGGCTCCCTAAAAATCCAAGAGGACAGGCTTCGGGATCAGGTTGGTGAACATGTGAAGATTTGGGGAGGGTGGTGTTCTTTCCCCAGACCTTGCTCTATGCATCTCTTCCATCTGGCTATAAAGTAAACTGTTTCTCTCTCTGAGTTCTCTGAGCTGCTCTAGCAAATTAATCAAACCCAAGTGTTGCAGGAAGTGGGACCCCTTCTAGGGCCCCAAAACGGGCTCTTGTCTAACACTCAGAAATGAACTGCCTGAGGAAGCACACGTGCTGATAAAGCAAGAGATTTTATTAGGAAAGCATGCCTGGGTGGAGATCAGGAGGGTAAGGGAACCCAGGAGGACTGCTCTGCCCTGTGGCTTGCAGTCTCTAGTTTTATAGTGATGGAATTAGTTTCTAGATTGCCTCTGGCCAATCATTCTGGCCAATCCTTCCTGGTGGCCAGTCCTTCCTGGTGGTGCACGCATTGCTCAGCCAAGATGGATGCCAGTGAGAAGGATTCTGGGAGGTGGTACGACATGTGGCATCTTTTTGACATTTCCCAGAATTCTTCTAGTTGGAGGTGGCTTGTTAGTTCCATGTTCCTTACTAGGACCTCCTGTTGTAAAATAACTCACAAAAATGGTTACTATGGTGTCTGGCCAGGGTAGACTGTTTCTCAGTGTTTCCCCCTAATACAAGAAGGGGTTCATAGGAACCTTTACAGTTGGTTAGTTAGAAGCACAGGAGACAACTTGGACATGCAATTGGTGTCTCAAGGTGGGTGAGGGGATCTGATGCTCTCTCCAGATATTGTCAGAGTTAACCTGAATTGTAGGCCTCCCAGTGGCACCCCACTCCAGTATTCTTGCCTGGAAAATCCCATGGATGGAGGAGCCTGGTGGGCTGCAGTCCATGGGGTTGCAAAGTGACAGACATGACTGAGCGACTTCCCTTTCACTTTTTACTTTCATGCGTTGGAGAAGAAAATGGCAACCCACTCCAGTGTTCTTGCCTGAAGAATCCCAGGGACAGGGGAGCCTGGTGGGCTGCCATCTATGGGGTCACACAGAGTCAGACACGACTGAAGTGACTTAGCAGCAGTAGCAGCTGATATTGGAGAATAGCTTGCTGGTAGATCAAACCCTTTTCACATCAGAATTCCTGTCAGAATCATTAGTAGGATATAATCTGCACCTTCAAATCATCTCTCCCAGTGATGGAAGGAGGGAAAACACTTCCTGTCACTGACCAGCAGTTCCAAGTTCACCTTCACCTTTCAGTGGGTTGCTGTGGCTTTACTGAACCAAAACAGATACTCAGATATTTCTCTAGCATAGATGAATTAATGTGCGATCAGCAGGAAATTGCAACTCAGGGTCTGCCACCGTGGTGTGCATGCATGTGTGCGTGCATGTGCTCAGTGATTTCAATCGTGTCCGACTCTTTGTGACCCTATGGATTGTAACACACCAGGCTCCTCTGTCCATGGGATTCTCCAGGCAAGAATACTGAAGTGGGTTGCCACGCCCTCCTCCAGGGGAATCTTCCCGACCCAAGAATCAAATCCTCATCTCCTGCATCTCTTGCATTGCAGGCAGATTCTTTATCCAACATGAGCATCATGCAGATCCCCACATGGCCAAGGCAGGAGAATTCTATTCTAGGGAGGACAAAGAAGTCAGGAGGGCTGTAGTAGATTAAAATACCATGGCTTTTCATTGGCCAAGTCCTTGACAGGAAACGAGAAGAGCCAGTCTTCTTCCTGTCAGACTCTGCTATCGTTGCAGGCAAGAGTTCCCCTTCCTGGTCTCCTAACATATTACATTGAGGTTTCTGCTGATTAGATTTTACTGCTTTTATGTGTATTTTAAACTGACTATTGGTAACCTGTGCCATCTAAGTCTGAAATGCCGAGGGCATGTCACCTATAACCTGTTCAGGGAGAGCATTTTCCTGGGCTATTCCCTAGCATGAGTGAGTTAACAGTGGCAAATTTCGCCCCGAGGCTCCTGCCGCTGGGGTCCTCTTGCTCTAGTGGGAGGCCCTCCTCGGGGAAGCCACTTACCTTGGGCAGCATCCACGCAGCCCACAGGAGTCTTGTGTGTTCTCCCCAGAGCAAGCGTGGTTCCCTCCCAGCTTCACCACTTTCACCTGCCCCCATTCCTTACCCTGGCAGCATTAAAGAAGTCTGAAAAACAAGTATCATATATTAACACATATGTGTGAAATCTTGAAAAATGGTATCAGTTCAGTTCAGTCGCTCAGTCGTGTCCGACTCTTTGTGACCCCATGAGTCGCAACACACCAGGCCTCCCTGTTCATCACCATCTCTCGGAGTTCACTCAGACTCATGTCCATCGAGTCCGTGATGCCATCCAGCCATCTCATCCTCAGTCGTCCCCTTCTTCTCCTGCCCCCAATCCCTCCCAGCATCAGAGTCTTTTCCAATGAGTCAACTCTTCGCATGAGGTGGCCAAAGTACTGGAGTTTCAGCTTTAGCATCATTCCTTCCAAAGAAACCCCAGGGTTGATCTCCTTCAGAATGGACTGGTTGGATCTCCTTGCAGTCCAAGGGACTTGTATAGATGATCTTATTTGAAAGCAGAACTAGAGACACACAGAGAACAAATGTATGGGTACCAAGGGGGGAAGGGAGGGTGGGGTGCACTGGAGGATTGGGGTTGGCATATACATACTACTATGTCCTGGTGGGCTACAGTCCATGGAGTTACAGGAGACATGACTGAGCGTACACACATGCATGTATAAAATAACTGATGAAAACCTACTGTAGGTCATGGGAAACTCTACTCAGTGCTCTGTGGTGACTTAAGTAGGAAGCAAATCCAAGGAAGTAGGGTCACAGGTATTCATGCGGCTGATTCACTTTGCTATACAGCAGAAATTAATGCAACATTGTAAAAGCAGCTATACTCTAATTTTTAAAAATGTGCAGAAAGAAGCATCAAGTACACTGCAAATTCAGTGACTTAGCAACCTTCAGGCCAGTGACTACTGACCCTACATAATGGCAGGAAGATTTGGACTCGTTCTTTGAGAAAGAAAAAGGTACTGAGTCTAATGTATCCCCTTCTCCCATGGGGAGAGAAAGATGAAGATATAGTGTATTAGTCTGTAGGGCTGCTGTAACATAGTACCACAGGCGGGGTAGTTGAAACCACAGGGATTTGTTTTCACAGTCTGGAACTACAAGTTTAAGATCAGGGTGTCAGCAGGATTGGTTTCTTCTGAAGCCTCTTCCCTTGGTTGTAAATGGGTGCATTCTTATGTTCTCATTTGCTCTTCCCTTTCTACCTGTCTATTACAAATTCCTTTTCTCATAAGGATAGCAGTTATATTGAATTAAGGTCCATACTGCTGCTGCTGCTGCTAAGTCACTTCAGTCGTGTCCGACTCTGTGTGACCCCATAGACGGCAGCCCACCAGGCTCCACCATCCCTGGGATTCTCCAGGCAAGAGCACTGGAGTGGGTTGCCATTTCCTTCTCCAATGCATGAAAGAGAAAAGTGAAAGTGAAGTCGCTCAGTCTGTCCGACTGTTAGTGACCCCATGGACTGCAGCCCACCAGGCTACTCCGTCCATTGGATTTTCCAGGCAAGAGTACTGGGGTGGGGTGCCATTGCCTTCCCCGAAGGTCCATACTAGTGACCTCATTTTAACTTAATCACCTCTTCACAGGCCCCAGCTCCAGAAAAAGCTCACTGCATCTTCCCAGGCATCCCGTAGCCTTAGAGGTTTCTGGCAAAAGGCATCAAGTTAAAATAAGTACCAAGAATGGGGAGTTTAAACACCATGGTTTTAGCAAGGAGACATATTTGTCCGGCTAGCTGTGTTTCTTTTACATTTGCATTTTATTTCTTAGAGTTGAACAGACAATACCCCCACAAACAAAATCTCTCTGCTTGCAATTTGCTTTTTATACTTAAATGGCAGCAAAATGAATCATATTCTGAAGACCAAATTTCTCTTTATACTTGAATATATAATTCATTAAAAGGTACAGTTTATAATGTCAGAAGAGAAGAGATAGCAATTTTTAAGAAGTTGAATCTCACAGAGAACCTTTTAATACTCTTTTTGAATTTCAAGTTGAAACCAAATCAATGGACATAACTATTGTCACACTGCAAACAATATATGATTAATAGCAAAAAAAATACTTTAATAAATTATGTCATTGATTTTCATTTCATGAGATAGAAAAACTGTCAAAACTTATTAATACAACATTTGGATTTATCTTGTGGGTATTTGTTACCTTGATCAATATAAGATTTTAATCTGTCAATGAAATGATTTTTGTAACTTTATGAAAGCTAATACACCACTCCTTTGAGCTAGTCATTGACTGATGCCTTGTGAAGATTAAATGAGATTCTTTCAACAAATATCTGAATGTTGACTATGGCACCATTCTGGAAGCTAGGGGATATAGCATTGAGCAAAACAGACACAAATCTCTGCCTTCATGGATATTATAGTCTATAGGAGAGGGACTAAGCAGGTCAAATAAGAACGTTTTACAGCTTCTTTAGAAGATTAATGCAATGGAGAAAAATATAGGATGTGTGTGTGGGTGGGGTAAGGGGGGTGTTGTCTGGAAAGATGCCATTACAGATGGGGTAGATGGAGATGACCTTACCGAAGAGCAAGGGATTGAAGGAGGTAAAGGGCTGAGCCATGGGGTGATTTGGGTAGAAAGCATTGCAAGCAGGGGCAGGAGCTTTGAGGGGCAGGCTTTGAGGCACCACCTGCCTGGTAAGCTCAGGAAGCAGCGGAATCAGAGGTGGAAAGAGGAGTCAGAGGCTGGAGAGGGGATGAACCCCAACCTTGTTCATATTTTAAGAACTCTGATCCTACTCTCACTTGAATTGCTTAGAGAACAAGTTAAAATGAATGTAAATAAATTCCAAGGGAGGGTTTTGGCATTGCTTTCTCTTTAAGAAACTCCACCCACATGCCACTGGTTGCCTTTCAATAGCTCCAGCCTGCCAGGCTTTGCCCGTACCTCAGGGCTTTAGCACACTCTCTTCCTTCTTCCCGAAATACTCTCGCTGCCATTTCTGCCCCACTCTTCTCACTCCCTTTCTTTCCTCTTATGCCTTCATGCCTCACTGAGGACATGAGCTCCTGGAGCTGATACCAGAGAAGGTTTACTCTGTTTTCCTTCATGACTCCCTTTTCCTCCTCTCCATGAGCTGCATTATAATTGCTAAAGTATACCTATGGGTTTCTGTTGTTTCACTGATTCCAAACATTAAGTTACTTACTTGCTTGTTATCTATCATGAACTCTGCAAGAATAGAATAAATATCTGGTTTATTATCTAATTAATGCTGTTCTCAAAGTGCCTATCACATGGTAGTAGGTACTCTGTAAATATTTGATGAAAAATTAAAGGAACAAATTAAGGCCTAAATGAAAAATGAATGGGAACAGCTTGCTGCTACTGCTAAGTTGCTTTGGTCATGTCCAACTCTGTGTGACCCCATAGACAGCAGCCCACCAGGCTCCCCCATCCCTGGGATTCTCCAGGCAAGAACACTGGAGTAGGTTGCCATTTCCTTCTCCAATGCATGAAAGTGAAAAGTGAAAGTGAAGTCACTCAGTCATGTCAGACTCTTAGCGATCCCATGGACTACAGCCTACCAGGCTCCTCTGCCCATGGGATTTTCCAGGCAAGAGTACTGGAGTGGGGTGCCATTGCCTTCTCCGTGAATTTGTGTTATTGTTTTGCTCTCAAACTCTGCATTGCTGATAGAGATCCTGAGACCCAGACAGTTTTTCAGGGTCAAGCATGAGCTGGACACAGGCTGAGGTCTCCTAAACCTCTTGTCATTCATATGACTGAGAACAATGCACTCTCTTAATGAAGTTCCCTGTCACTGAGGGGGTTCCTCTTTCCTGCTGAGGCCACAGAAGTGCCCTTGTTATTACACTTATCAAACTCACTTTATTGTTACCTCCCCTTTCCCCACTCTGTGCTATACAGTAGGGTCTCATTAGTTATCTACTTATACATAGGAGTATATATATATGTCAATCTCAATCTTTCAATTCAAACCCCTCCTTCCATGCTTGGTGTCCCTATGTTTCATTTATATGTCTATGTCTCTATTTCTGCTTTGCAAATAGGTTCATCTGTGCTATTTTTCAAGATTCTACATATATGTGTTAATATACAATATTTGTTCTGACTTCATTCTGTGTGACAGTCTCTAGGTCCATCCATATCTCTGCTAATGGCACAGTTTCACTCCACTTTATTTACATCTTTCAGTGAACTCCTCCAGCACTTGACTGCAAGGAGATCCAACCAATCCATTCTAAAGGAGTTCAGTCCTGGGTGTTCTTTGGAAGGACTGATACTAAAGCTGAAACTCCAGTACTTTAGCCACCTCATGCAAAGAGTTGACTCATTGGAAAAGACTCTGATGCTGGGAGGGATTGGGGGCAGGTGGAGAAGGGGACGACAGAGGATGAGATGGCTGGATGGCATCACTGACTTGATGGACATGAGTTTGAGAGATCTCTGGGAGCTGGTGATGGACAGGGAGGCCTGGTGTGCTGCAATTCATGGGGTTGCAAAGAGTCAGACACAACTGAGTGACTGAACTGAGAGTAAGGACCTACTTTTATTTGGACAAGAGTGGATGGTACATGGGTGGCACGCAAGAGGGGCTAAAAGTTTGGGGAATTAAACTATTATAATTATCTGCTATGTTTCTGCTATGTACAAGGTATTCTACTAGGCACTCTTCCCCCCACCAAAATATGGCTTCTGAGTTAAACCAAATTCACTTATATCTGCCAGTTTCAATTCTCCCAGTCTGTCACATATTTGGACTGAGTTAAATATGTATGATATTGCTGTTTAGTTGTTAAGTCATGTCTGAGTCTTTTTGTGACCCCATGAACTGTAGCCAGCCAGGTTCATCTGTCCGTGGGATTTCCCAGGCAACAATACTGGAGTGGGTTGCCATTTCCTTCTCCATAAATATATATTAACACTAAGCAAAGTTCTAGACACAAAAGAAAAGGTAGAAACAGTATCAATTGTCTTTGACATTCTTAGGGTGGACAGAACTGGATACAGCATATGTTGACTTCTGGGTTGAGATGTGGCTGCTGCAGATTCCTGATGTTTTCATTACTTTTCTCCTTCTTGAAGGAGAACTCGGAATTGATTCTGAAAGTACCAATAAACAAAAAGACATGTACTGAGATAGTCCTACTCCTTGACTGCTCTGTTGGAGCAAAACTAACTTCTCAATGGTCCCCAAAACATGTTGTTTTAAATATAGGGACTTTGTTTTCAACTACTTTAATTTGGCATACGGGGAATCAGAATATCTAGCAAGATTGTGCACATTAGTCTAAAATTATCTCTGATCTACAGTATGTGGGAAACAAAAGCACTCATACTCTGAGTCCTGACAGAAATCCTCTGTCCATGGGATTTCCCAGGCAAGAATACTGGAGTAGGTTGCCATTTACTACTCCAGGGGATCTTCCTGACTCAGAGATCAAACTGAATCTCCTGCACTGGCGGGGCAGATTCTTTACTGTTGAGCCAAGAAGGAAGCCCCGAAACACCTATGCTTTCTCCATATTAAACTTCTTCCGTGATGGATAAATAGATGAAAGGGTGGATGGATGCGTCAGTGAATGAAAGGACTGCACAAGAAGCAATCCTTATACGTATAAGTGGATCGCATCTGATGTGTAACATTTGTATAAATTACCTAGGAAAATATTGCCTTTGAAAATGTAACATTTCATTTGAGTCATAATTTGGGTACAGAAGTTTTAATAATGCTAGATCTATTTAATGGAACTGTACTCTTGTGATGGAAATATATCATAAAATAGTTGGAACTTTCCCACATGGTATATAAAACATCATGAGTAATTAAACTTTATTAAACTCAATTTAGAAATAGATGTTGATCTATCTCTAGTAGTTACCTAGGTTTGGCTGAACCTAATGGAGTCCTCCATGGGTATTGTGCAGGCTATCTTTTTCTGGTCGTTTTATTTGAATGGAAAATAAAATTTACACATGTGCATTTTGATCCACAGGATGTCAGTATTCTTTTTCTTCAAAGTAGGACTGACAGTGAAAATGGTTACAATGCTCTGGAGGGCTATTAGAAAGTCAGAGGGGTATTTTCCCCTAGTATGCTCAAGTAAGCTATCTCATGTGTCATCTGCATGTATATGAGCTCTGCCTCCAGATTGTAAACCTCATGAGGGCTTTCTTTCCCTTTTACAGAGCATCGAGTATTTTGCTAGGCATGCATTAGAGGTTTAATTAAGCTTATTGAATGACTAAATTTCTCAAAGTTAAAGGAAACCCTTGGTGCAAGACTGGACTATGACATTTCAGAGTAAGGAGGTACCTGCTTGGACTTTGCAGGTGGCGCTAGTGGTACAGAATCTGCCTGCCAACATAGGATACTCCATAGATGCAGGTTCAATCCCTGGGTTGGGAAGATGCCCTGGAGGAGGAAAATGGCAACCCACTCCAGTATTCTTGCCTGAAAATTTTCATGGGCAAGAGGAGCCTGCCAGGTTACAGTTCATGGGGTCGCAAAGAGCTGGACATGACTGAGCAACTCAACACACAGACACAGACACTGGTACCTTGCTCAGCAGGGAAATTGGTATCACATGGAAGTAAGGGAGACAGGAGAGACCCAGAGGTGTACTTTTTTTTGCAAGTATCATCTGATTTTGAATCCCACTGTGTGCCCCTTCCCTTCATACCAGGTATAATCTGGCCTTGGATATGATGCTATATTGCTACCAGGCTGGAGCAGTAATACAAGTGTGGAAGTAGATACTTCCCAACAATAGGCAATTGTTAGAAAAAATATATATTTTCAAGTAAATGTCAATGGTTGAAAGCAGGTAAGTAGGCTGTATGGCTGTTAAGAAATAGAAATGATATATTCTTGTTTATTTTTCATCCTGAAGTTTTTATTGGAAGACAAAAAGTGGTGATATACAGAAGAGTGCCACTTCTTATATAACAGAATAACTTATAGTGCATATCCTTTTGGCAGATATTATTTCATTTGAAACTTGGAATAACCTAAGCAGATGAGGGGAGTGGGTATGTTTCCCCCCATTTAGACGAGAAAAACACTGAGGTTCAGGGAGGTTATGTAACTTACCTGAGCAAGTCTGTATAATGCAAAGATTTCTGACTCTTCCTCCAGCTCCGTTCCCTCTCCACCCTGCCGGCTCTCTAGTAAAGATAACTGTAGGATAATCATCACTCAGTTTTATGTAAAGAGGCAAAGTTTATGCACTCCTTTCCTTTCTCATGATTCCTCTCCTCTCTCCCTGACTTCCTTCTGCTATTCTGCAGCCTGTTGTTTTCTTTAGAGACCAAAGGAATGAGGAGCAATGTTCATATGAAATCTTTGTCACTATTTTTAAGTGATTTTGGAGCATTTGGCTTAATAGTTTGAGAGGCTCTTGGCTTATTTTACCATTTTACCATTATAGGGAGTGTTTTGGAGGAAAAAAAAAAAAGTAGCTCTTGATGACAAGTCACTTACCAGTATTTGTGAGGTCAAAATGACCCTCATTAAGACTGTTGAAAATGAAATACAAATGGCATTCTGTCATGCTGCTTGGCATGGCAAGAAGAAATTTTAGAGACATTCCTAAAAAAAAAAAAATAGCAGGAAAATTGCAGTGAATAACACAGTATCGAGCAGCAGGGGAGCAGAAATGGTAAGGGAGGAGTGCTGCTAATGAGGCTTAGGAGGTGGTCTCCACTAGCAGCTCCCCTGGGCTTGCACTGTCCAGTACAGTAGACAGTGCCTGAACTATTTAAATTTAAAATATAATCATATTAAAAACTCTTTAATTATCTTGGGCACATTTCCCATATTAGACTTTGTATTTTGCTTCCTTGTAGTGTCAGTTCTACACCTTTTTAAAAAATTTTTATTTTTACTTTATTTTACTTTACAATACTGTACATTGACATGAATCCGCCACAGGTGCACATGAGTTCCCAATCCTGAACCCCCACCTCCCACCTCCCACCCCAAATCATCTCTCTGGATCGTCCCCGCGCACCAGCCTCAAGCATCCTGTATCCTGTATTGAACATAGACTGGCAATTCATTTCTTACATGATAGTATACATGTTTCAGTGCCATTCTCCCACATCACCCTCTCCCTCTCCCTCTCCCTCTCCCTCTCCCTCTCCCTCTCCCTCTGTTCTATACATCTGTGTCTCTTCTGCTGTCTCGCATACAGAGTTATCATTACTATCTTTCTAAATTCCATATATATGTGTTGGTATACTGTATTGGTGTTTTTCTTTCTGGCTTACTTCACTCTGCATAATCGGCTCCAGTTTCATCCACCTCATTAGAACTGATTCAAATGTATTCTTTTTAATGTCTGAGTAATATTCCATTGTTTATATGTAACACAGCTTTCTTATCCATTCATCTGCTGATGGACACCTAGATTGCTTCCATGTCCTGGCTATTATAAACACTGCTGCAATGAACATTGGGGTACATTGTGTCTCTTTCATTTCTGGTTTCCTCGGTGTGTATGCCCAGCAGTGGGATTGCTGGGTCATAAGGCAGTTCTATTTGCAATTTTTTAAGGACTCTCTACACTGTTCTCCATAGTGGCTGTACTAGTTTGCATTCCTACCAACAGCATAAGAGAGTTCCCTTTTCTCCACACCCTCTCCAGCATTTACTGCTTGTAGACTTTTGGATCGCAGCCAT
>SJYX01000843.1:155302-168428 GCA_006410675.1 Oreotragus oreotragus
TCAAGAGGCTTTTTAGCTCTTCTTCACTTTCTGCCATAAGGGTGGTGTCATCTGCATATCTGAGGTTATTGATATTTCTCCCACCAATCTTGATTCCAACTTGTGTTTCTTCCAGTCCAGCATTTCTCATGATGTACTCTGCATAGCAGTTAAATAAGCAGGGTGACAATATACAGCCTTGACGTACTTCTTTTCCTATTTGGAACCAGTCTGTTGTTCCATGTGCAGTTCTAACTGTTGCTTCCTGACCTGCATACAGATTTCTCAAGAGGCAGGTTAGGTGGTCTGGTATTCCCATCTCTTTCAGAATTTTCCACAGTTTTCTGTGTTTGGAACTCCACAAATAGCATGAAGACTCAACCCTTTTGCTACAAACTAACAGAGGGACTTTTGTACCCCACAGGGTCCTGCTTGGTTTGGATGCACTCCCTCTTTTTGATACTTCTCAATCCTGAAGGGAGCAAGAGGTGGGATAGGAAAGAGAATAAAGTTTTAGATACAGTGGTTAATCATAGACTGGGCAGGGGAATTCAGTTTTAGGGAAACTTATTTTCAGTGTTCCTACAACATCAATATGGGACTTCCCAGATGGCTCAGTGGTAAATAATCTGCCTGCCAATGTGAGACATGGGCTTGATCTTTGAATTGGGAAATGGCAATCCACTCCAGTATTCTTGCTTGGAAAATCCCATAGACAAAGAAGCCTGGTGGACTATAGTTCATGAGATTGCAAAGAGACAGACACATCTGAATGACTGAGCACACACACACACCAACATCAATACAAAGTCTCAAAGTACAAAACTTCTGATGATATTTAGTTCCTATGGATGCTATAAACGGTCTCTGCTAAGTTCAGCACAGAAAGTGTGGCCAGAATCTCTTGTTTGCAGGAGAAGTGATTAAGGTAGCCATCCCTTCAAATGTTGCCACAGTAGTTACCATGGTGATCAAACAAAAATGCAATTTGAGTAATTCATAATACATAACTCTTCTCAGAAAGACAAAAGGAGTACTTTTAAGATAACTGAATCCTTTGGGTGATGTTTGACTGCAACCTGTTATTCTGTTGAATAATTTAAACAAAAGGTTGTAATGAATAGAAGATTAGACTGTTTGCATTTGCAACCAAATGTACCAAGTACATTCCTAATGTGTTAATTAACATTTTTTCCAAATGGAAAAGAAAAACATTCCATTTAAGACAGGTAAGAATCTGAATGTAATGCAGACTCATAAGGTGTTCAAAAAGAAAACAAAAAAATCTTTTGAAAGATGAGTTAAGTAACCACAAGATTCAAAAAGGAACATTCTAAACTGCTAAGTCACATATAAAATGTTGTCATTCAGTCGCGAAGTCATGTCAGACTCTTTGTGACCCGATGGATTGCAGCACACCAGGCTTCCCTGTCCTTCACTATTTCCCAAAGTTTGCTCAAATTCATGTCCATTGAATCAGTGATGCCATCCAACCATCTCATCCTCTATCACCCCCTTCTCCTGCCCTCAATTTTCCCTGGCATTAGAATATTTTCCAATGAATCTGCTTTTCACATCAGGTGGCCAAAGTATTGGAGCTTCAGCATCAGTGCTTCCAATGAATATTCTGGGTTGATTTATTTAGAATCGACTGATTTGATTTCCTTGCTGTCCAAGGGACTCTCAAGAGTCTTTTCCAACACCACAATTTTAAGGTATCAGTTCTTGGCACTCTGCCATTTTTATGGTCCAACTCTCACAACCATAAAGTATTGGAGCTTCAGCATCAGTGCTTCCAATGAATATTCTGGGTTGATTTATTTAGAATCGACTGATTTGATTTCCTTGCTGTCCAAGGGACTCTCAAGAGTCTTTTCCAACACCACAATTTTAAGGTATCAGTTCTTGGCACTCTGCCATTTTTATGGTCCAACTCTCACAACCATACATGACTACTGGAAAAACCATAGTTTTGACTAGACATAACTTTGTCATCAAAGTGATGTCTCTGCTTTTTAAAACACTGTCTAGGTTTGTCATAGCTTTCCTTCCAAGGAGTAAGCATCTTAATTTCATAGCTGCAGTCACCATTTGCAATGATTTTGGAGCCCGAGAAAATAAAACCTGTCACTGTATCTACATTTCCCCCTTCTATTTGCCTTGAAGTGATGGGACTGGATGCCATGATCTTAGGTTTTTGAGTGTTGGTAATAACTGCTAAAATAATGAAATAGATCAAGAAAGAGTGGGTATTTTATAGGTATTCTAATATAACATATGTTTCTGTTCAAGAAGTTAAATAGAAAATATCCCTTTGAAATTCATTTTTTAAAAAAAGAAAGTGGAAAACAGTTTAAAATGTTAATACCAGAATATTTGTATAAAATGTACAAAATATTATCTGGTTAAATTTAAAAATATAACCCCAAAGTCTCAGATCACTCCTTCAGCCCCAAGGTACCAATGCTGGTCCACCTATGCCTCCTCGTGGTCTTTTCCTCAATATCATTTTTACTTTTAAAGAGTTCTGGGTCTATGAACTGACTCAAGTCAGAGAAGTGGAAAAGGGACTGTGACTCTCATGGAGTCTCCAATCAGATCTCTGTTCACTTGCTTTGAAATTTGTTTGTTTGGTTTTTTTTCCTTTAATTTCTTTTATGTGCTTGCCTTTTCTTGTACTTTTGAACTGTCTAGTACTTTCAGTATAGGATGGGATTAATGAAGTATTAGCAGACATTTTTGTCTTGCTTCTGATATTTTTTGCCACTTTATTTTTTTCCATGAAGAGTATTTGCTTTACAGAAATTTGTGGCTTTATGTCATACATCAAGAATCAGCCATACACCCATGTCCCCTTTCTTCTGAACCTCCCTTCCATCTCCTTCCCCATCCCAACCTTCTAGATTGTCACAGAGCCCCTGTTTCAATTCCCTGAGTCATACAGCAAATTCCCATTGGCTATCTATTTTACATATGGTATTATAAATTTCCATGTTACTCTCTCCATACAACTCACACACCCCCTCCACCTCCCCCCGCCACCACTTTTTGATAGGGTTGTTTGTTTTTCTGACATTGAGTTGTATAAGCTGCTTGTATATTTTAGAGATTAATTCTTTGTCCATTGTTTCTTTTGTTATTATTTTCTCCCATTCTGAGGGTTGTCTTTTCACCTTGTTTGTAGTTTTCTTTGCTGTGCAAAAGCCTTTAAGTTTAATTAAGTCCCACTTGTTTATTTTTGTATTTATTTCCATTAGTCTAGGAGCTGAGTAATAGAAGATCTTGCTTTGATTTATGTTATCTAGTTTTCTGCCTATGTTTTCCTCTAAGAGTTCTATAGTTTCTGCTCTTACATTTAGGTCTTTAATCCATTTTGAGTTTATCTTTGTGTATGGCATTAGGAAGTATTCTAATTCCATTCTTTTGCATGTAGCTGTCCAGTTTTCCCAGCAGCACTTCTTGAAGAGGCTGTCTTTGCCCCCTTGTATATTCTTGCCTCCTTTGTAAAAAAGTAAGTTACCCATAGGTACATGAGTTTATCTCTGGGCTCTCTATCTTGTTCCATTAGTCTGTATTTCTGTGTTTGTGCCAGTACCATCCTGTCTTGATGACTTTAGCTCTGTAGTATAGTCTGAAGTCAGGAAGGTTGGTTCCTCCAGCTCCACTCTTCTTTCCCAAATTGCTTTGGCTCTTCAGGGTCTTTTGTGTTTCCATATGAATTGTGAATTTTTTTTGTTCTAGTTCTGTGAAAAATGCCATTGGTAATTTGATTAGGATCACATTGAATCTGTAGACTGCATTTGGTAGCATAGTCATTTTCACAATATTGGTTCTTCCTACCCAGAAGCATAGAATATCTATCTGTTTATGTCATCTTTGATTTCTTTCATCTGTGTCTTATAATTTTCTATACAGTTCTTTTGTCTCCTTAGGTAGGTTTATTCTTTTTGTTGCAATGGTGAATGACATTGATTCCTTAATTTCTCTTTTTGAGTTTTCATTGTTAGTATATAGTAATGCAAGTGATTTCTGTGTATTGACTTTGTATCCTGCAACTTTGCTGAATTCACTGGTTAGCTCTAGTAGTTTTCTGATAGTTTCTTTGTTTTGTTTTGTTTTTTTTTCTATGTATAGTATCATGTCATCTGCAAACAGTGAATGTTTTATGAAGTTTGTTGGGTTTCTTGTCAATACAAATCAGGTAACAACTTAGTGGGCTCCACATCTATTTTAGACCTAGATATTCATGGAAATGGAAGTGTTAGTCACTCAGTTGTGTCTGACTTTTTGTGACCCCCATAGACTGTAGCTTGTTAGGCTCCTCTGTCCATGGAATTTTTCAGGCACAAATACTGGAGTGAGTTGCCATTTCCTTCCCCAGGGTATCTTCCTGACCCAGGGATTGAACCCAGGTTTCCCACATTGCTGGCAGATTCTTTACTGTCTGAGCCAACAGGGAAGCCCAACGGCAAATTCTTTAAGAGCCCTGTGTGTCAGACCATTCTGATATATATGCCATGTGACAGGTCCATGGGCATGTCCCTTGAGATTTCCTGCTATTACTTGCCTTTTTTTTTTTTTTTTGGTCACCTCAGAATTCTCTTGTCCTCATTGCAATCAAAGGGCTCATCTCATCTCTAGATCTCTTAGGCCAGTTCAGTGGAACTTACATTTTTAGATTACCTGCACTAAATCCTCTGGGGGTACAGGTTAAAGTGAAGATTCCTGGGAGGCACCCCAGACCTAAATTAAATGAGAATAATTATGAGTGTGTCTCAGAAATCTACGTTTTAAATAAGCACTCCAAATTATTCCCATGTACACTAAAAGGTTTCCCTAGAAAGCTAATGCTCATTGTGCATAATTACTAGAAGCTGATGGGGGTACAGGTTAAAGTGAAGATTCCTGGGAGGCACCCCAGACCTAAATTAAATGAGAATAATTATGAGTGTGTCTCAGAAATCTACGTTTTAAATAAGCACTCCAAATTATTCCCATGTACACTAAAAGGTTTCCCTAGAAAGCTAATGCTCATTGTGCATAATTACTAGAAGCTGGAGTTGAAGGATTCTAGTTAGCAAAGATTAATAACAGCATTGGTAATAAGAATCTATAAAGCCTATTTATAAAGCTTTAATATTTATTTTAATGACTGATATGTGACTCTTAGAAGATATGTTTTTCCTGTTGTAAAATTAGTGTTATATGGGAAGACATTATAAGTGAGAAAAAAAGTAAAAGCCTAGTTTTATCTTTTAAATTAGGATATTATTTTCATTTATTTTGCTTGTCTTGGCTATAATCTGAAGAAGAAGAAGAAAAAAGCTTGAAAGCAAATCAAGAGATAAATAAAGCTACTTCAGCCACCTCTCAGTTAAGCACGCTAATAAACTCTCCTTAGTTCAGAATAAGGGGGGAGTAGTGGACAGCCTATGGTGAAAACATTATAGCAGTATTCTTTGGCATTACCAGATCCACAAGGGCAGTCATTGTTATAGGGCTTTCAAAAGTCTGCATTGATGAGAATCGTGCAAAAAACAAAGCTTTTACTACCTTCTGAAATGACAGTGCTTCTACAGGAGTATTTCAGATTTACTCTTAGTTTCTCACCAGAAGGAAAGGAAAAAGACATACTGCTTTCTCACCTATAGAACACTCTTGGAAACATCAGCTCATTTGAGCTTCACATCTCTGGTCAGACGGGCATATCTGTTTCTCAAATTTGAAAAATAAAGATAACAAATGTGAAGAGATTTTTTTCCCAAATTCCCACAATTGAATGAGACTGTAACAGGCACTAAAAGAAGGTGAAATCCCCTACTACTGTCTTCCATTTCAAACCTTATTATGTATAATTAAGAAGAGAGAGTGGTTTCCTCTACCTGTCTTATTTGACAACTAGAGATAAGCACAAGCACAGTTTGGCCAATTTGGTGTGCTTTCAGACACTTCTTTAGACTCATGCTGCTGCTGCTGCTGCTAAGTTGTGTCGGTCGCGTCCGACTCTGTGCGACCCCATAGACGGCACCCACCAGGCTCCCCCGTCCCTGGGATTCTCCAGGCAAGAACACTGGAGTGGGANAGCCAACATTTTATGGAAAATACATATCCTTCTATATGAGAATCACTCTCCAAGGGGCTAGTTGATCATGCATAAAATGTACTTGATAACAAAATTCCAGGAAAATAGTCTCACACACAGTCTGGAGTTTCCTATCATTGAGTGCAGTGGCAGGCTCACTAGCCTGAAATAATTAAGTGACTCTTTTCTTCATTTAGTCATTTTTGGCCAGGTGCGTACAGTTTAATTTATCTAAGAAATATGTGTTTGTGACTCTACTCTCCTGCTACTACTGGCTTGGTTCACATCCTGTCTCTTATACACATCTAGATGTGTATAAGAGACAGGATGTATATATCTGTATGCATGTGGTACACACATGCACTCTCTCATACATATACATAGAAAACATAAACACATACATTTTTTAAAAAACACAGGTGGGGCTATGCTTTATTTTTCTATAACTTCCCTTTCCCCCCACATGCCATTGCCTTTTCCGCTTTAGGCTCATAGAGATGTATATATCTGCATGCATGTGGTACACACATGCACTTTCTCATACATATACATTCAAAACAGAAAAATATACATTTTTCAAAAACACAGATGAGGCTGTGCTTAATTTTTCTATAACTTCTGTTTCCCCCCAGTATGTTTTCACTGCACTCTGATAATTCCAGGAAAGAGAAAGATTGGTTGCTAAGCTTTGCTGTTTTAGCGTTGCTGCCACATAGTGACTTTGAGCGCTTGTCTCTGCAGAGCATCTCTGTGAGCCGTGAGGCTGCTGCAGGTGACATGTCCGGTGTGGCTAGTGCTGCCACCATGTTGCCAGCAGCTTCTGAGCAGCAGTGCGTGGCTTCTTGGCCCTTTGGCTCCTCTGCTGTGGTCTACTTGACTCTACCCTCCATCCATTACTTCCAACATCACAGCACTCTCTCAGTGACACCGTGTCTTCCCCCACTAACCAGAGTAACTACTGCTCTTCGGTCCCTCAGTTTCCCAGAAAGCCTGCCTCTTCCAAGCCACCCCTGTCTTCAGAAGAGGTATGCAAGCCTACAGGCCAACCTGGCTGGCCAAGACACCATCGGTGAGGGACCTGGATGCTTTCCTCTCCAACTCATAGCCTGTGCTTTGATCTATTTCTTCTGAGACTTAATCTGAGTGCCTATCATGGAAGATTGAGAGTGCTCTGTACTTTTCTCATTCAATATTTAAATAAAGCTCAGGAGTCTAGCCAGCTAGCTAAAGACCAAATATAATTGCATGTCCAGATAGAATGTTGGCCAAAAAGGAATTGCAGCATTGACGATTTGGTTCCTGGTGTGGCTGATGTGATGAAGTTGGGGGGTTGGGGGGGGGCAGTGGTGGTATATGTATTTATGGTGCGGGACCACCTTTCTCTGCCTTTGGAAATAGAATGAATAGTGCTTAAAAATTTCTGGAAGAATAAAATATCTAAAAATTTCTCAAATTCAGATGTTTTCTGTTTGTATTGAATTATTCTATTATGGAGCAGACAGAAATGAAGTATTTAGAAATGTATGTAACATACAACGTGATATGTATTTGTACCATGTGATTCCACACAGCTAAAGTTTGTGTGTCTTTTGAGGCTAAGAGAAAATAATATCATATATGTTTACTCTTTCATAAAAGCTTTTTAATGGCATATTCTAAAAGAGATTTATAGTCACTAGAGATTATTTCTAAAAATTTAAAAATATAAAATTTTTATAAAAATATAAACATTTTTAAAAATGTAAGAGTACTTGGGTTTACATCTTAGTTCTGTCATATTGGATTAGACTTGGTCAGTTTCTCTATCTGAATGTCAGCTTCATTATCCAAAAACAAAAATAAAGGAATTTAGATTTTCCCCCCAGAGCCTATCAAATTCCAGCCCCTTCAGCTTCTAATACATATGGTCTTTCTATTTTTATCCAGAGATTATTTAAACTCTCACTTATGTGTGTTTGGGGCTATAGAATCACAGGACTAGATTTAGAAGTTGATCTGTGCTCTTTGTGATTATCAGTGAATACAGTTGCAGCCTACTCTGGAACTGGATAGGAAAATCATCTTCAAAGGAGAACAGTCACATATGGTCAAAATTACCCTTGAGGATACCTTAGGAAATGGTTACAGCAGAGCCTGACATGCTGTGTCTCAGTCAGTCCAACATGGCCAGTTTTCCCTGCAGCAGTGGAACAGATTGAGTCCCAGATGAAGTGGTTGACTTTTGTTTAAAGCCAACATTTTATGGAAAATACATATCCTTCTATATGAGAATCACTCTCCAAGGGGCTAGTTGATCATGCATAAAATGTACTTGATAACAAAATTCCAGGAAAATAGTCTCACACACAGTCTGGAGTTTCCTATCATTGAGTGCAGTGGCAGGCTCACTAGCCTGAAATAATTAAGTGACTCTTTTCTTCATTTAGTCATTTTTGGCCAGGTGCGTACAGTTTAATTTATCTAAGAAATATGTGTTTGTGACTCTACTCTCCTGCTACTACTGGCTTGGTCCACATCTTATCATCACTTGACTAGTTCTTACAAAAACTGCCTAGCCACTGCTCCTTTAGTTTATTTATTTTGCCACACTCACAGCATGTGGGTCCGAGTTCTCCACCAGGGATTGAAACCACACCCCCTGCATTGGAAAGAGGAGTCTGAATCACTGGAAATTCTCTAACCTTTGTGCTTCATTTTTCCCTTTCTCTTCTCTCTCCTCTAACTACTGACTTTCCTATAAGTAATTTTCCTAAAATGGAAATCTATTCTGTGTGAAGTCCCTGCAATGGTTCTTATGTCATTTGTAGTTTTTTCTAAAGGGTGTTGCGAGGCATAATTAAGTACTGTACTTCATAACAGATGAAAGATTTCATGGATTATTTTTTAAGATAAAGTTACAGAAGGGTAGTTAGTCTACCTCATTACAGACAATTCAAAATTCATACTACTACAATAAAGGCTGTCAAATGTTTCCCATCTATTTCACCATTTTTCCCCCCAGTTTACCTAATAACATTATTAGCTCAGTCGGTAAAGAATCTGCCTGCAATGCAGGAGACCTGGGTTCGATTCCTAGGTTGGGAAGATACCCTGGAGAAGGAAATGGCAACTCCAATATTCTTGCCTGGAGAATCCCATGGACAGAGAAGCCTGGCAGGCTATAGTCCATGGGGTCACAAGAGTTGGACATGATGTTGGCAACTAAACTACTACTACTACTATAGTAACATTATTGCACAGAAAAGTAAGAAATGTTGAAAGTTCTAACTTACCACGATCAGGATCTTAAATTTATATGTTATTACAAGATATTTAATGAGCTTGCGCTAGCCTCCCTTTAGTACCACCCTAAGACCTGAACAAGTTTCAGCCCTGATCTAAGCTTGGGCTTCATGAAGCCTCCTATATTTACAGCACTTTCCTTAAAATTTTCTGAATCCCTTTCCTGGAAACCCTGGGACTAACTTGGTGGAAATAACACCTGCATGAGTCATTTCAAGGTCAGACAGGTACTCATGGGACCCTGGACTTTATTTATATCCTTCAAGGTACTCTACAACCTGTGAAGTTGACCAGAAATCCCCAAGAAACTCAGAGACTCAGCCTATGGGGTTGTCCTAGGAACTGTGGCTGGACTTGGTTGCAGTCTTTCTCTTGCTGATGAGCACAGTGCTTCTTTGACATGATTACATGAAAATGGGTCACCGAAAGGATGCTAACATTTTGATTTGGAGTGATGGCCTTCATGATAGACACAGGGTGAGTTCAGAACTGTGGCCTATTGACACTTGCAGTGCTGGTTTTTGAGCTTGTGCTGCATTTGTGGCTCTCAGCCATCTGTGCTCTGACTATGGTGCCATCTCTAGCCTACAGCATTGCAGGGCGGCAATCGTGGTAGCATGTGTCACTTACTCTGTGTGTCTCCCACTGCTGGCTCACTGCCCTCTTCATGGGCTCCATGCCACGTGTTCTCTGCAGATGGATGCTTGTATATCATCTGAGCGCTTTTATGATGGTGGCAGCAGCAGCCCCTTCTGACGGATGTCCTCCGTTATCCCCACCCATGTGGTGACATTGTGTTCCTCTTGATTGATCTTGAGCTGGATGAGGGACAGGCATTACTTACATGGCCGAGAAAACTCTTCTTACTCTGTCTGACACACCCACCTACATTTCCTGTTTGTGGCAATGTGTGAGAGACAGATCCACATAGAAAAATCACATTCTAGGAATGCTGTGATTTTGGCCCCAAGAATTCAAGAGAAGACAGGGTGTAGAAATGTTCTACCATAAAGTAGATATGATACCATATGTTCCATTACGTTCTCTCTCACACTTTCCTGCATAAGGGTTACATTTGTGGTCATCATCATGACCATCATTGTGGAAGCATAATGACAACTTTTAAGAGAATAGCTGGAGGCCAATAGTATCCACAGGTGGCATGAGAGATGATGCAGAATCGTGAGCAGTGATATAGACAGCATTAAATAGGTGGTATTAGGGAACTTCAGAGGCAAGATAGTCCATAGGGTTTCCATGCAACCAGCTTCTGAGAAGCTATGGCATCACAAAAGTGTCACTATATTTTTCTTGTAGTGGGAGATAAGAAATTAGGTAGGAATGCTACTTGTGACAATACAGCACATGGGTACTTGACATAATCAGGAAGAGCCTGATACCCAAAATCTTCACATGCACTGAGGCACAATAAACAGACATGTGAAAACTTCCTTTCTACCCATTAGCCTGAATCTTCACCAACAAATCACTGTACCTCATATGAGCCCTGGAGAAGGCAAAGGCACCCCACTCCAGTACTCTTGCCTGGAAAAATCCCATGCATAGATGGAGGAGCCTGGTAGGCTGTAATCCATGGGGTCGCAAAGAGTCGGACACGACTGGGAGACTTCACTTTCACTTTTCACTTTCATGCATTGGAGAAGGAAATGGCAACCCATTCCAGTGTTCTTGCCTGGAAAATCTCAGGGATGGGGGAGCCTGGTGGGCTGCCATCTATGGGGTCACACAGCGTCGGACATGCGTGAAGTGACTTAGCAGCAGCAGCAGCAGCATATGAGCCCACAGTTTTGTTATATGACTTTAATCAAATTACTTATATAAATAAGGACACTGCAAATATATTTGCCTGAGGTCCTGCATGTGCTATGGATAACCTTGCTTACCTTGCTGTGCGCATCTCCTGCTAGTCCTATGTGTGCCTTTTGATTTACAGCAACGCCAAATAGTTTATTCCATGATTTTGCCCATAGTATTCTCTTTCTGACAAACTCTTTCTCATCGTTTAAGATTCATTTCTGGCTTTGCCTGGTCTGTGAAGACCCCATGATCTTCCCACCCAGGTCCTATCGGGGCGCCTCCTCTGTGCTCCCCTAGGACACCTGGCCCACCTTTACTCTAGCACCTACTGCCCTGGGTCAGCATTGTTTACATGTGCCTTCCCTGGGTGATTAATGTTAAGGCAGCAACTCTGTCTCCCTTATTCACTTATTCCAAATACATTATTTATCCATTTATGCCTAATATATTGTTATGGTTGGGTAATTTAGAGAAACTAAAATAAATCTAACAGATAATCACATAAGATCTTTATTGCTTTAAGAAACTCTGAACGCAGTGTCCTCAGTTGCTGAGTCGTGTCTGACTCTCTGCGATCTGTTGGGCTGCAGACTGTCAGGCTCCTCTGTCCATGGGATCTTTCAGGCAAGAATACTGGAATGGGTTGTCAACTTCGATGGAGAAAGCCAGTTGTGTGATGCTGACACTTACAAATTTCCTTGTCCTGCCTTCATATCTATGATACAAGCATCCTTAGCTCCTCCAGGAGCTTTGTATATGTTAGCTTACATCAGCTGGAACTACCTTCCCCTTCCTCACAATTCTAGTTTAGAGTTGGCCAAATAGACATCTATGTAATAACTGGACGGGAAAAGTAAAGCAGCAGCTGTTACCTTCTAAAGGCTATCCTTGTTAGATTGAGTGAGAGATGCATGCAGAGGTTCTGGCAGGTCCAAGCTCGCTCTTACTCAACCTGCAGTGAGAAACAGAGGAAAGATGCTGACCAGCTCCAGCTTGTACTGCTCTTCTTTGATTTGATTCCGTCTCTTCTTCTTCACTGGCAGCCCAGTGACCAACTGTGAACCCAGGCTTATCATGAGAGACAGAGGCATCAACGCTCAGGAGACTTCTACACCAGCATCTGGCAGCTGGATACACGTGGCTTCACACATTTCCCTGCTGGTTCTGGCTCTATCAGGACTGGCTGGTGACTTGCTTCTGGTCCTTCATTGCTTTCTAGGACTTTAATTCCCCAGCTCTTCCCATAGCTATGTAAACTATAATTCCTGTAATCAGTCTTTCATTCCATAACTTGTAGGGTCGACTTCCTTGATTGACACCAACAGATTCAGTCTTCTTACATCTTGCCACTTCTTTAAAAAAAAAGTGAGTTTACTATTCTTTAGGGCCAATTGAAATGTGAAATGGAAAAATTAAAGGTGAAAAAAGAGTGAGAGAAGGACTGAGATCAGGAAAGGAAAGGCGAGTAAAGAGAAAATATATGATATTGAAAATGAAATAGGAAAGGGAACAGCAAAGCAAGTTTGGGGAAAGGAGAAAGCAATGTACAGAGTCCTATATGGTTCCATCCCACTAGGAATTTATAACCTGTTAAGGAAAGAGAAAAAATAATCCTATCTAAAAGTCTATCATACAGTTTTACACATTCATTATCACATGTACTTACTACACAGTGATTCCCTCTAATCCAGTAGGTATACACACCGATGAAGTAATATTACCTCCAGGGAAGACAAGGAGACAAAAATTGAGTTTTCCTTTCTCCTCATAAATATTGGCAGAGTCTCTTAATGCTGGGGTAATCATTTGATTTAGTTAAGTTTTTTTATTTGGTATCTGAAAAAATGGGTTAATACCTATCTACATTTTCTATCATTGCCATAGCCTGAATGTTTGTGTCTCCTTACAATTCATATGCTAAAATCCTAATCCCCAGTGTGATGCTATTAGGAGGCAGGCCTCTGG
>SJYX01000848.1:18058-57937 GCA_006410675.1 Oreotragus oreotragus
CCAACCAGTCCATTCTGAAAGAGATCAGCCCTGGGATTTCTTTGGAGGGAATGATGCTGCAGCTGAAACTCCAATACTTTGGCCACCTCATGTGAAGAGTTGACTCACTGGAAAAGACTCTGATGCTAGGAGGGATTGGAGGCAGAAGGAGAAGGAGATGACCGAGGATGAGATGGCTGGATGGCATCACTGACTTGATGGACGTGAGTGTGAGTGAACTCTGGGAGTTGGTGATGGACAGGGAGGCCTGGCGTGCTGCGATTCATGGGGTCGCAAACAGTAGGACACGACTGAGCAACTGAACTGAACTGAATTTATAATATAAAATATATTTTAAGTAAATGTTGGGCAAAATCATACTACAGTGAGTCAGATGTTTACTTCTACTTATAATAAGTGAATTTGGATGAAAAATATAAGAAATTTTAAATGCATATTGCTAAGTGAAGCAAACCTATTTGAAATGGCTATGTTAAGTATGTGTTAAGGGTTCTAATTCCAGCTGTATGACATTCTGGAAAAGGCAAAACCATGGAGACTGTAAAAAGATCAGTGATTGCCAGAGGTTAGAAGGGAGAGAGGGATGAATAGGTGGAAAGAAGGATTTTTAGGCCAGCAAAACTTTTCTGTATGATACTGTAATTGTGGATACATGTCATTATACATTTGTCAAAATCCATAGAACGATGTGCATCACCATGAATTCTAATATAAATCAAGCATTTAGAGCAATAATGATGTGTCAATGTAGGTTCATCAATTATAACAAATGTACCATTCTAATGTTGGGTTTTGATAGTAGGGAGGGACAGATATATGAGAATTCTCTGCATTTTCTGCTCAGCTTTACTGTGAACCTGAAACTGGTCTAAAAAATAATGTTGATAGTTAGCAACAATAATATCTAAGAGCCAGATAATTTTCAATTAAAATAAAGAAATTGGACAATATGCATTTGAATGTTGTTGAAACTTTTAAATTTTGATATTTTAAAATAAAGGCAAAATAGTTATATTTGTGTATATAACTGAATCTCAGTAATGGGGACAGGTTCATAATGCAGACTGATTTAGATGTGTTGGTCATTCAAATATGAGTGACATTGTCGTTGATGGCATGATTTTCCAGATTGGTAAACACTTTATGATAGAATTTTTTAAAAAAAGAGTAAGTTCACTCTTTCTTCAGTGTTCATGGTAGAAACATTTACACTCCTAGAAAATAGTTATCATTAAAATTGTGTAAATTATTTTTAAATAAAAATGGAATTATGCTCTACATTTAATAATTATCAACAGGTTTCTGCCGTGAAGAATGTCCAGTGGGACATTTAATATAATACAGGAAGAAAAACAATTTTTCATGAGTTAAGTGTATCCCACACACTGTCTATCAATTCTGACCTCCTCCTACTACATGTCAATGATGCCCCCCCCAAAACACTGGGACCGTACACCCACAAATTTCCTTAAAAATAGCAGCTGTCTGAAGTGATGTCATTTACAAATAATCTAACTAACAGTTCTTTTAAAACATGATACTTAGATAAAACATTTCCATTATTAATCTTCCTCAAAATGGGACACATTGAATTAAGCTAAAGAACCAAACCAAAAATTCCCACACAACAATAGTAAGGAATATTTGCAGTATCCACTGAATAAGTATGTAAGCTAGATCTCTGAAACTGACACCAATGAATCGTATTTCAAATCCAACAGATTTTAGATAAATTTTGCATAATTTAAAACAGGTAATAATTTTTTTCAGTTCTTTGATGCCGCTAATAATTTTTTGTTAATGGTAATAATTTCATTGCATATGAGATGAAGGCAAGATGAGACAAGACTTTTGAGACTACTGATGCTTAATGCCAAGTATAGAGAATATCTTTTTAAAGCTTTTAAAAAAATCTTTAAAAAAACTTTCTATTTGGAAATAACTTCAGCCTACATAAGAGGTTGCAACCTTGCAACCTTGCATAAATAATATGAAAAAATAACTTTCATGTACTCTTTATCTAGATTTATTAGTTGTTAATATTCTTCTCCATTTATTTTATCATTCTCTCTGCCTCTGGATGGATTGATGGAAGGATAAATAGATGTTGATATATTTTTTCTGAATTATTTCAGAGTCAGTTGCAGAAATAATGCCTCTTTACTCCTAGACATATAAATCTATATTCCCCAAGAGCAAGAATATTATCTTACATAATTACATTGCCAAAATCAGGAAATTTTGCATGGATACAGTACTACTATTTAATCTCTAATCCACATTTCAATCTTGCCCGTTGAATAATGCCCTTTATAGCAATTCTTTTAAAATTTAGGATTCTGTCCAAGGTCTCATATTTCATTTAATCATCTTATTGCTTTAGTCTCCTTTAATCCAAAACAGTTCTGTTGCCTTTGTTTGTCTTTTATAACATTGACATTTTCAAAGAATTATTGAATGACCCTTTGTTTGGATTTGTCTGGTTTTCTAATGATCATGTTCAGATTATGTGTTTTGACAGTAATACCCAAAAGGTAGTGTTGTATTCTCCTCAGAACATCCCATCAGGAAGTGTTGTTATTTTGTCTAATTTTAAAGTGATTAGAGAGTATCTTCACTACAAAAAAAGATCTAGTAAAAGGAAGTTTATTTACCAATAAAATATGCTGCTCAATTTGGTGCTTTTTCATATGTAAGCAAAAAAGTAAGCTGATCTAACCTAAACGTAGTATTTTCTTTGAAAAACAAAACTCAGTCCCTAGTCAACATAACTTATTTAACACCACTTTTATTGACATGAGCTGAGAGGTTTGAATTCAGATTTAAATTTTGGTGACAGTTAATATGTGGCTTCCCTGACAGCTCAGTTGGTAAAGAACCCGCCTGTAATTCAGGAGATCCTGGTTCGATTCCTGGGTCAGGAAGATCTGCTGGAGAAGGGATAGGCTACCCGCTCCAGTATTCTTGGGCTTCCCTTGTGATTCAGCTGATAAAGAATCCACCTGTATAGTCCATGGGGTCACAAAGAGAAGGACATGATTGAGTGACTTTCACATTCACTAATATGCACAATGATATATCCTGTCAAAAGCCTAGATGGAACTTGGCTGTTTGTCAGAGGATTTTGCTTTACAGGATATTACGTGCATCAGAGGGAAAGGAGACCACCTCATGAGACTACGTATTGGGTCTTTGTGAAGGGTTAGCTGCAAAGTGCTTTCTGAAGCTCAATGAAATGAAAAGGATGAGAATCATTTTTCTCTTATTTTGTTTCCATCTGATTCTGTTCTGCTAGCAAAGTACTTGAAGGAAAGCATCTATTAATCTTGGAACAACCACTGAATTTAATTACCATGTCTAATGTTAGCTTGTACAAAGTGTTATAGGGATATGTTTTCTTCCATAAGAAGTACAGTACAATATGTTCTTCTATTTCAAATCCATTTCACTTAATTCCAGTGCTCTGACAGGAAAAAGCAGCACTGCTGCTGACCTTCATATTCAGGCTGCACTCCCTCACTGAACTACACACCTAAGAAAAATCACATCCCATTTGCCTTCATCTCAACATACTGCTATATAGCACTATTTCCATTTGTTCTCTTCCTTCCCCAAAAAAATCAGAATGAGGAGAGCATGAATAATCATTGAATTGCAAGAGACCATGATGAATTTTATTAGTGTACAAAGCATATTGCATGAATTTACCAGGGGTCTTTATTCTGAGCTCACATATGTTATACAAAGCTGTTATTTTAAACTGCTCATAGAGTAGTGCTGAGTGGCTCATTCCACTTCCTTGTATGGCTATTTGCTTTTGCGGCTGGGGTGGTGGGTGGATATTAAACTCCACATGCTATGATGAGAATCTATACAAAGTTTATACTTTTCTGCACATTTTTAGGAGATGCAAGTGGAAATGAAAACAGAAAGCCATATTGATTCTCTCTGGGAGTCTCTCGAATTAAGAAGTTATTTAAAACTGGAAGGTTATTTGATGGTATGTTTGGTATTTGGGTACAGGGTCAACATGTACATTGAAAGCAAGAATATTGGCAGTTGTGAAATGGTAACCTTCCGTCTTCCAGAGGACTGAAGGAAAGAAAGTTAACTATAATCACAATGCTGTGCATTATATCTTCAGAACTTATTCATCTTTTAATTGCATGTGTGTACCCTTTGACCAACATCTTTGTACCCACTGGCCGGAACCAACTCCATCTCATGCTGGCCCACCAAAAGCACCCAGCACAGCCTATAGAGGGGACATTCCTCCACAAGGCCACCCCTTCAAGACTGGGAAAGGTAGCTATTTCACCTAATTTATCAAAACTAACACAGAAAGTCAAAAAATAGGAGACAGAGGAATATGCTCCAAATGGAAAACCAGATAAAATCCAGAAAAAATCCTAAATAAGTTATTTATCTGTTAAAACTTCCAAGTAATGACAATAAAGATGCTTACTAAACTCAGGAGAAGAATGGAGGGACACAGTGAAAACTTCAACAAAAAGTTAGAAAATATAAGAAAGAACCAATCAAAGCTGAGGAATATAATAACTGAAATGAGAAATACACTAAAGGGAATCAATAGTAGATTAGACGATATGGAAAACTGGAGTAGCCGTCTGTGGTGGTTTAGTCGCTAAGTCATGTCTGACTCTTGTGACCCCAGTGGACTGTAGCCCACCATGCTCCACTGTCAATGGAATTCACCAGGCAAGAATACTGGAGTGGGTTGCCATCTCCTACTGCAAGGAATCTTCCCAAGCCAGGGCTCGAACCTGGGTCTCCTCTATCGCAGGTGGATTCTTTACCTACTGAGCTACTAGAGAAGGCTCAGATTAGCCATCTAGAAGACAAAATAATGGATATATACAAAAAGAAGTCATACAACAAATGAACAAATATAACAGAATTGTCACCTACTCATAGACATATAGAACAAGCTGGTGGTTCCCACAAAGGAGGGAGGGGATAAGTGATATAGGTGAAGGATTTTTTAGAGGTACCAATTTCTAGTTAAAAAATAGAGTTGTCTTTTAGTCTCCACAGGAAATTGGTTCTGGGAACCCCTGCAGATACCAAAATTGGTGGAAGTTCAAGTCCTGTATATAAAATAATGTAGTGCAGTTGTCTCTCCATATTCACAGGCTCCTCGTCCAAGGGTTGAACCAATGGCAGACTGCAGTTTGTGGTTGGTTGGGTCATTGTGATCCACAGATCACAGCCTACAGATCTGGAAGGCTAACTGTAAATAAGTCACAGGGATGTAATGTACAACATAAGGAATATAGTTGATAATATTATAACTTTTTTGAAGGAAAGAAAGTTAACTATAATCACAATGCTGTGCATTATATCTTCAGAACTTATTCATCTTTTAATTGCATGTGTGTACCCTTTGACCAACATCTTTGTACCCACTGGCCGGAACCAACTCCATCTCATGCTGGCCCACCAAAAGCACCCAGCACAGCCTATAGAGGGGACATTCCTCCACAAGGCCACCCCTTCAAGACTGGGAAAGGTAGCTATTTCACCTAATTTATCAAAACTAACACAGAAAGTCAAAAAATAGGAGACAGAGGAATATGCTCCAAATGGAAAACCAGATAAAATCCAGAAAAAATCCTAAATAAGTTATTTATCTGTTAAAACTTCCAAGTAATGACAATAAAGATGCTTACTAAACTCAGGAGAAGAATGGAGGGACACAGTGAAAACTTCAACAAAAAGTTAGAAAATATAAGAAAGAACCAATCAAAGCTGAGGAATATAATAACTGAAATGAGAAATACACTAAAGGGAATCAATAGTAGATTAGACGATATGGAAAACTGGAGTAGCCGTCTGTGGTGGTTTAGTCGCTAAGTCATGTCTGACTCTTGTGACCCCAGTGGACTGTAGCCCACCATGCTCCACTGTCAATGGAATTCACCAGGCAAGAATACTGGAGTGGGTTGCCATCTCCTACTGCAAGGAATCTTCCCAAGCCAGGGCTCGAACCTGGGTCTCCTCTATCGCAGGTGGATTCTTTACCTACTGAGCTACTAGAGAAGGCTCAGATTAGCCATCTAGAAGACAAAATAATGGATATATACAAAAAGAAGTCATACAACAAATGAACAAATATAACAGAATTGTCACCTACTCATAGACATATAGAACAAGCTGGTGGTTCCCACAAAGGAGGGAGGGGATAAGTGATATAGGTGAAGGATTTTTTAGAGGTACCAATTTCCAGTTAAAAAATAGAGTTGTCTTTTAGTCTCCACAGGAAATTGGTTCTGGGAACCCCTGCAGATACCAAAATTGGTGGAAGTTCAAGTCCTGTATATAAAATAATGTAGTGCAGTTGTCTCTCCATATTCACAGGCTCCTCGTCCAAGGGTTGAACCAATGGCAGACTGCAGTTTGTGGTTGGTTGGGTCATTGTGATCCACAGATCACAGCCTACAGATCTGGAAGGCTAACTGTAAATAAGTCACAGGGATGTAATGTACAACATAAGGAATATAGTTGATAATATTATAACTTTTTATGATTACAGATGGTAACTAGACTTATGCTGAACATTTCATAATGTATAAAAATATCTAATTACCATGTCATATACCTGAAACTAATACAGTATTGTAAATCAATTATACTCCAATAAAAATAGTGCCTACCTCATAGGGTTGAATAGATAAATTATAATCTTCATAAGCCAATACTACCTCTACCTGAAATGATCTACAGATTTAATGCAATCCGTATCAAAATGTAATAATGTTTTTTGCAAAAATAGANAATACAGTATTGTAAATCAATTATACTCCAATAAAAATAGTGCCTACCTCATAGGGTTGAATAGATAAATTATAATCTTCATAAGCCAATACTACCTCTACCTGAAATGATCTACAGATTTAATGCAATCCGTATCAAAATGTAATAATGTTTTTTGCAAAAATAGAAAAGCCTATTCTAAAATTCATATGAAATTTCAAGGAAACCAAAAAGCCAAACCAATTTTGAAAAAGAACAACAAAGTTGGAAGTCTCACCTTTTTGGTTTCCAACCTTACTATAAAAGCTACAGTAGTCATAATAGTGTGGTACTGGCATAATGACAAACATATAGTCTGATGGAATAAGATAGAGAGCTCAGGAATAAGCTCTCAAGTGCAAATTCAAGTGACTTTTGACAAGAGTGTCCAAGATCATTCAATGGAGAGAGGATACTCTTTTCAAGAGCTGGAGCTGAGAAAACAAAATCTACAGGTAAAAAAATATAAAGTCCAACACACTATCTTACACCATAGAGAAAAATTAACTTAAGATGGATCAATGACCTAAACATGAGAGATAAAACTAGAGAACACTTAAATGATAATATAAGAACAGTAAAGCAATTAACGTTCAGCTAAAAACTGAAAAAAAAATTTAATAACTTAGGGGAAATCTTTGTAATGTTAGATTTGGCAATGATCTTTTAGATATGACAATGAAAGTAAAAATAGATAAATAGGAATACATCAAAATTAAAAACTTTTGTGTATCACAGGGCACAATCAACAGAATAAAATGGCAACACAGAATTGGAAAATTATATATCTGATAAGAGGTTAATATCCAAAATATACAAAGAACTCCTACAACTTAGGAAAAAACAAACAACTAAATTTTAAAATGGGTAAAAGACTAAAATAGACATTTCTCCAAAGAAGATACACAAGTGCAAATAAATTGCATATTAAAGGATGAGCAACATCATTAATTGTTTGTGAAATGCAAATCAAAGTCACAATGCTATACCAAGCAACACCAAAATAAAAAAGAAAACCCTGCAGCTTTTTTCAATCAAAAATGAGTACTTTGCCTTCTGGGTCAATTTCATAGCATAGATATGATCTTTATTTGGATTGTTAATTTCCTTTTCCTCTTTATTTGGATTGTTAGTTTCCTTTTTCTCTGAAGAAGTTTAATTGGTTTTAATATACAGTAATATGACATGGTTTTAATATTGAAAAGTACTTTGTCATTATATCCTTGTATGATCAAGAAGAAAAATTGTTAATATTATTAAGATACTCTATATTTTTTGAGAGATAGTAATAACTTAGGGGAAATCTTTGTAATGTTAGATTTGGCAATGATCTTTTAGATATGACAATGAAAGTAAAAATAGATAAATAGGAATACATCAAAATTAAAAACTTTTGTGTATCACAGGGCACAATCAACAGAATAAAATGGCAACACAGAATTGGAAAATTATATATCTGATAAGAGGTTAATATCCAAAATATACAAAGAACTCCTACAGCTTAGGAAAAAACAAACAACTAAATTTTAAAATGGGTAAAAGACTAAAATAGACATTTCTCCAAAGAAGATACACAAGTGCAAATAAATTGCATATTAAAGGATGAGCAACATCATTAATTGTTTGTGAAATGCAAATCAAAGTCACAATGCTATACCAAGCAACACCAAAATAAAAAAGAAAACCCTGCAGCTTTTTTCAATCAAAAATGAGTACTTTGCCTTCTGGGTCAATTTCATAGCATAGATATGATCTTTATTTGGATTGTTAATTTCCTTTTCCTCTTTATTTGGATTGTTAGTTTCCTTTTTCTCTGAAGAAGTTTAATTGGTTTTAATATACAGTAATATGACATGGTTTTAATATTGAAAAGTACTTTGTCATTATATCCTTGTATGATCAAGAAGAAAAATTGTTAATATTATTAAGATACTCTATATTTTTTGAGAGAAAAGGCAAAAAAAAAAACCATTATCAATCATTTATTTCTAAAATTTTCTATTTAATATTTTCAGATTGTGTTGAATGTGGGTAAGTGAAAAGCATGAAAGAGAAACCATGAATGAAGGGTGAATACCATAATTTAGTAGTATATGATAGCTCTTTTGCCACTAGAATAATAAACAGTAAATGTCCTGTGGTCAGGTACAGTGTTTTACTCTTCTATCTCCTGAATCATTCAATGTAATAATACCTTTTACTTAGTGTGTACTCAGCATGTACTTAGTGTGTAAGTGCATGAATGAATGAAGAATGGATGAATAAACAAACAAAGGAATAAAGAAATTAGTTGGAGAGATTAAAGAACAGGATATCAGTGACACAGTCAACCTGGAAATTGTAACTCAAGGAATTATGCCATTCCACTATTTTATTAGAAGAGGATTTTGATATTTGGTCAGCATGACTAATATTGTTATAATTAATTAAGCTCAGACTTGTCAGTGATCCAAAATAAAAACTGATGATTTTTTTGGTAAAGTCTTTCTTTCCCTACACATACAGGGAAAGAGATTATGACTATTTAAGAAAAGATAAGAAATAAAAACAAGCAAAACCTCTAACTAACACCAAGGACTTCCAAGAGATTTTATCTGATGCCATACCTGAAATGTATAACTGTAGAACCAAAATAAAGTATAGAATTACCATTTCCCCAAATAGGGGTTGAATATGTAGGTTTTCTTTTATTAGATGCAAATGGTAGTGGGAAATGTGGAGGGAAGGAGGCATGAAGATTTTCCTGTAGAGAAAGTACTTCTTCCTCCTTAACAAATTTGTCTGTGTTCAAAGTCACGTTACCAGTCTTCCTACCCTTCATGGTTGCCCAGTCATTTGAAAACATATGAGCAATCTTGCCCTACTTCACTGTTAAAAATCAAGTCTCCCAAGATAGTTATTGACTACAAAGGGAATGATGGCACCTTTAAAGTGGAGAAAACCAACAGACCCCATTTTAACTAAGCAGTAAAAATTAACATCACCAGTAATGGGACGTAATGACACCATGAACCCTTTGATATACAACAAAGAAGGACACAACATCACTCTGTGGCATTGTTGCCAAAAATGCTAACCTCAATCTTATGAGGAGAAAACACCAGACAAACACAAATTGAGAGACATTCTAGAAAATTACTGATCAGTCCTCTTCAAAAGTGTCAAGGTCATGAAAGGGAAGGAAGGACTGAGGACTGTCTCACATTAAGGGAGACCAAGGAGACATAACAATTTAATGATATGTGTGATCTTGGATTGAATCCTAGGCCATAAAAAGGACTTTAATGGAAAATTTGGTGAAAACTGAATAAGTCTGCAGTTTAAAGTTATTGTACCAGTTTTAATTTCCTGGTTTTGATCATTGTACCATGGTTACGTAAGATATTAACATTAAGAAAAGCTGGGTAAGGGTTATATGAAAACACACTGTATTAGTTTTGCTGCTCCTGCTGCTAAGTCACTTCAGTCGTGTCCGACTCTGTGTGACCCCATAGACGGCAGCCCACCAGGCTCCCCCATCCCTGGGACTCTCCAGGCAAGAACACTGGAGTGGGCTGCCATCTCCTTCTCCAATGCACGAAAGAGAAAAGTGAAAGCAAAGTCGCCCAGTCTGTCCGACTGTTAGCGACCCCATGGACTGCAGCCCACCAGGCCACTCCGTCCATTGGATCCTCCAAAATTAGCTTTTCTGAGAGTCTAAAATTAGCTGAAAATAAGCTAAAAAATCAGATGCCCCTTTAATATTAATGGATATCTTTCAGAGATAGGTAAGTAGAGACATATTGTAAAGTGGCCAAAATAGAAGTCAAGACAATGTGACTTACATTGGAATCACCTCTAATTTCCCTTTATCTACTCTTAACCAACGGAATCTATCATTAGTATTACTCCATTTATCTATTCAATCAATCTGCTAGGTGCTATAGTGCTCACTATCATTATACCATCTGATTTTAGTTATTTTAATTGGTTACATTACACAAGTTTGAAAAAGGCAAAGAAAAAGCTCAAAAAGTTTTGAAAGCACTGCCATCTGCTCCTATGAGTGTTATATTTCCCTTTTTTCCCTGATTTTCACTGTCTACCAAACCAAAAATATGTTTGCCATCATCATGTCATTCTAACTTCAGTGGTAAGGAAGCTTACCACTTATTTTTAAAATGCTCCAATATTTTTGGTATTTTCAGTGTGAGATATCAGTTGATCTGGCTCCATGTACAAACAAACAAAAAATATACCTCCTAACCACCTTTCCCCCAATTTTTCTTATCTCCATTCTCTGGCAATAGAATTTTTAGAAATAGTCTTCACCACAATATGGAAAATACTTCTGGTTTCCAATTATCAGTTGCCAGAGAGTTGAGGACTTATTCTGTATGAACTGTCTCAGTTTTTACAAAAGCAATTAGGACTTTTCCAGCTTGAAAATAACCCTCTTCAATTGATTCAGATGCCAAAGCGGAAGTGAAATTCACCAGATGTGTATAAGAGACAGCTATTAATCTTGGAACAACCACTGAATTTAATTACCATGTCTAATGTTAGCTTGTACAAAGTGTTATAGGGATATGTTTTCTTCCATAAGAAGTACAGTACAATATGTTCTTCTATTTCAAATCCATTTCACTTAATTCCAGTGCTCTGACAGGAAAAAGCAACNGGGTGACAATATACAGCTTGATGTACTCTTTTTCCTATTTGGAACCAGTCTTTTGTTCCATGTCCAGTTCTAACTGTTGCTCCCTGACCCTGTCTCTTATACACATCTAGATGTGTATAAGAGACAGATATATATGTATATACACAATTGTATATATAAAGTATATATAATATATAGTATATACTAAATATAGTATACATAATATATACAATATATACTATATACTGCATATATAAATAGTATACAGATAATATACAATATATATATCTATACACTGTATCTTATATATATATATATACACACACACGTATATATATATACACACACACACAATAGTTAGTTGTAGTTATAAGGAGACAAACATCAACTTGTCTTGGACAATGTTAGTCTCTGTTTTTAAGTAGGGAATTATACAGCCTTAGTTATGAATCTGTTCACTTTGGTTGCCTTTGGTATGTCAGAATTCCTTGAGCCATAGCCTAATATATAAGTTGGGAAGTGAACAATAGGGAGGAAATAAAGTTATGAGATATGGAATAGCTTTCAAGAGACTTACTAAATAGACATGGCAGAGAGAAAGACTAATATTTCTGGAATAAGGAACTAGCTGATGAATATGGAGGAGGCTTGAGGGGAGATAAGAGGGATACAAATGGAAATTAAGCCTTCACTCCCTTAGCAAAGAGGCACAAACCTTCTGTCTTCAAAGTGGAAGGGAGCGAAGAAGTTGAAGGAGGCTAATGATGCAGAGGAAATGTGAGATGGAATGGAGGGAAGCTGAAGAAGCTGGCAATGTATGATTTCTGTTCTTTCCTAACAAAGTCAGATAAGAGTGAATGTGTTGGGAAGACAGGGGAAGCAAAGAAGGAGTTTAGGACTTTAGGAGAATGAACTCAGCATCATGGAGACTGGCACTATACCAGTGAAAGGCTTGCTGGAAAACAAACCAAAAAAATTGCAGCCACATTAATTTACAACATAATCATTATCTAATCTTTGAAATTCTCTCTAGCCACTCTGCTATTATTAATGATTTTCCTACAATTCACTTATTTCTTTTCAAATGAATTTTCAGCAAGTTTAGATTACTCTAAGAAATAACCCTTGGCATTTCCTAAGCAAAGTCTAAATGTATTTGTTCCAGTCCAGTTTGCAACCTTCCCTATCTTTGTGCTTACTCTAGTTTCACAGCTGTTGGCTATACCTCTCAATCTCCTCCCTGCCAAGAATTGTATTAATGCACTTTTCAGCCTTGTTCTATTCATTCATGAAAACAACAAAGTTTTTCTTCTTCCCTATAAATAGCATATAGACTATCCTATAATTTTTTTAGACTATCCTATAATTTTAAAGGCTGTGTTTAAGTGTGAATTTTTGTTCACTGAAGACCTGGAAATGTAACCTGGAAATGAGTGTTGAAGGTGGGGTAGGCTAGGGCAGGAGGCTAGATGAATAATCAGATATGAAGAAATTCAATTTGATTTGGTTTTTCATTTCACTTCACTGTATTTCTTCTCTGGTCCTTTGCTTTACACTCTCCTCACTGAGGTCACCATCCTTGTGGATGATTCTCCTATTAGATTGGCCTCTATTATACTGATTTCCTAAAGCCCAATGACCTCCAATTCCATTGCATTTTAGTCACTCATTATGCTTCTGAAATTTTCATTTCTCTCGAATTCTTCCCCTGGCTCTACAATCCGCTCTCCAACATCCTCACACATAATGAGCCAGAGCTTTAATCTTCTCATGACTACTTCCTGGTCTTCTATGCTTTTCAATTCTTTTACTTTGTCACCCTAATTTTTAGTTAACAAATTTAATTGAGTACATCTTAGGTGCAAAAAATGGCAAATGTATAACGCCTTTCCTCTTTAATATCTGTATTTTCTACTTTCCCCACTCCATTGACTGTATTGCTAAAAGCTCAACACTTTTCCAGCTGGGTCCACCACAATTTGTGACATCTAGTTTAAGATAAACCTCAACTGCTGTCTACAAGCTCTTTTATTTTCTGTTCATATGAGAGGTTCTAAAGTGCCTCCACAGATCTTCTGTTCTACCCTACTTCCGCTCATACTAGGAATCATACTGTGATACTACAAAGGCCAATACCTTTGAGCACAGCATCCCAACTTCACCTCCCCCCACTTCAAGCTTTCTCAACTTCCTTTTTTTCTTTTTTCTGACGAAGAAATATCTCAGCTTGCTGCCACTCTCACCATGCTTCAGTCCATCATGGAAAAAGATAATCTGCTTACAGGACAACACTAATCCACTGACTTTGAGGTAGGGTCCAAACACATTAACCTGCCACTGAAGGTGTTCTACAAGATGATCCAAATTTACCATTCCATAATAGTGTCCTATCAGCTCCTTACATAATGTTTCCTAAACTGCCCTCAAACTAAACTAATTCTTCTTCTGCAAAGGTGCCTTGCATTCCATGCCTACATGTCAGATAGAATCAAGGTCAGTTCACTTCAGTTCAGTTCAGTCGCTCAGTCATCTGCAACTCTTTGCAACCCCATGAATCACAGCACGCCAGGCCTACCTGTCCATCACCAACTCCCGGAGATCACTCAAACGCATGACCATACAGTCAGTGATGCCATCCAGCCATCTCATCCTCTGTTGTCCCCTTGTCCTCCTGCCCCCAATCCCTCCCAGCATCAGAATCTTTTCCAATGAGTCAACTCTTCGCATGAGGTGGCCAAAGTATTGGAGTTTCAGGTTTAGCATCAGTCCCTCCAATGAACACCCAGGATTGGTCTCCTTTAGAATGGACTGGTTGGATCTCCTTGCAGTCCAAGGGACTCTCAAGAGTCTTCTCCAGCACCACAGTTCAAAAGCATCAATTCTCTGGCACTCAGCTTTCTTCACAGTCCAACTTTCACATCCATACATGACCACTGGAAAAACCATAGCCTTGACTAGACAGACCTTTGTTGGCAAAGTAATGTCTCTGCTTTTGAATATGCTGTCTAGGTTTGTCATAACTTTCCTTCCGAAGAGTAAGCATCTTTTAATTTAATGGCTGCAATCACCATCTGCAGTGATTTTGGAGCCCCCAAAAATAAAGTCTGACATTGTTTCCCCATCTATTTCCCATGAAGTGATGGGACCGGATGCCATGATCTTAGTTTTCTGAATGGTGAGCTTTAAGCCAGCTTTTTTACTCTCCTCTTTCACTTTCATCAAGAGGCTTTTTAGCTCCTCTTCACTTTCTGCCATAAGGGTGGTGTCATCTGCATATCTGAGGTTATTGATATTTCTCCTGGCAATCTTGATTCCAGCTTGTGCTTCCTCCAGCCCAGTGTTTCTCATGATGCACTCTGCATAGAAGTTAAATAAGCAGGGTGACAATATACAGCTTGATGTACTCTTTTTCCTATTTGGAACCAGTCTTTTGTTCCATGTCCAGTTCTAACTGTTGCTCCCTGACNTATTTCTCCCGGCAATCTTGATTCCAGCTTGTGCTTCATCCAGCCCAGTGTTTCTCATGATGTACTCTGCATATAAGTTAAATAAGCAGGGTGACAATATACAGCTTTGACGTTCTCCTTTCCTATTTGGAACCAGTCTGTTGTTCCTTGTTTAGTGACCTATATCTCAGGTACTCCTTTTCCGTGTAAAGTGTTCCCACTAGGTATCTCAAAATTATCCCTTGCCAATTTGTTGTTGTTGTTGACACTATCCAGTGTAAACTGCATTTTTTTCTTGGTGTAAACAGATGTCATTTTTCATCCTAGGCAGTGGAATGTGTAGCCAGCTGTCCTTCCCTACAACAAAGGACTGAGGGAAAATGTCAGATGGTAGAATATCCGAAAGGCGCATAGATCATATTCAGGGTTTATTCCTGTAGAGCCTGTACCGATTCAGGCCTATTCATGGACAATCAGTGATTTTCCCGAGTTTAGTTTTTCTTTATTATAGCATTGCTTTTTGAAAGTTACATCTCTGTTACTTGTGAATATATGTACACCTGAAACAAAATATAGAGAGGGTGAGGACACATGTCTAAAAGAAACAGCAGTTTTGTCATTGGCTAAGGAAAATCCAGGTTTGGACTCCTCCTGATCTTCATCAAGGCATATGGTAATCTGATTATTAAAGTAAGTCATACTGACTTCTTTTTACATCTTATTTAAGAGCAGTGTTTCAAAAACCATTTCTATAATTCTTTTCCACTCCCACTGTGTGATAGCGGAGTTGAAGACCTAGCTATCCCTGGAGCTGAAATTGAACCTAGGACAAGCCTGAGGTCTATGTTGTTGTTGCTATTGAGTTGCAGGGTACTGTTCGACTCTTTTGCGACCCCATGGACTGGGAGACTCAGGAAAGATCGTTCATTTTGTCTCCCAGGTAATAGCAGGGCTTACCAATGTTTAGATGAAAAGTTTGAGCAGGCTGTCCACTAAATCGCAAAATCTGCTTATAGTTTTCCTTGTATATGATTCCACTCCCTTCATAGAATGCCAGGAACCATTTCCTTCTTTTCTCTTATCGAGTGATTATTGATTGCTCTGAGCTAGTTATTACCATACTAAGGAGAGAACAGCTTGTCATAAGTTATTCTAAAAAATTTATTTTTCTTTTACCAGTCCTCTGAAAGAAACATGAAGATGAGGCATTTTAGAATGAGAGATGCTAGTCATGTAGTCAAGTGTGATCACTTGTCCTGCCTTTTGCCACGCTTCTTTAATGGTGGGTGCCGGAGTTATGCAAATGCCTTCCTGAGTCCTCCCAGGATAGATAAGTTTGCATTCGCTGTTTCACCTGTTGAGCTGATTTTTTATAGCAACTTCTGAAAAAATTTGGGAAATTAAAAACTTTGAAAGATCATATAATTTAAGTAATGCTTTTTCAATAGAGTTTACTGTTATTATTATTTTGATGTAGGTCTCTGGAACATTCCAATAGGCAACATTTGGAAAGGAGAGATGAAAATTTAAATCTCAAGAAATTTCCAACATTGTAAATCAACTATACTGCAATAAAAATTACTTTAAAAAAAGAAATTTTAACAACAAATGGGAAGAAATTATTGAGGAGCAGAAAGAGCTAATGAGGAGATCACAGTGCTGACTGGGACCCCCAAGGCAAAGGAAAGACAAAAGCAAACTCTTAGAAAGCTATTGCACTAAAAATAATAATAAACTTAATATAGCCCAAGACAATTATGAAAATTACAATAGTTACATGTAAGATAGCACCCTTAATTTTCACATAAATAACCAGAGTTCACTTACTAAAGTTCATATCAGGTTTTGCTTGGTGTGATCGAAGAGCTTTGAGGATCACCCCATTAATACCAGTTACTCAGGTTTGCAGTCCAGATTAAAAGAATACAGGCAGACAGTGCTCCAGCTATTTGAAGACCTATTTTCCCCATTTTTTGGTTATGTTTAAAATGACTCCATTGACTTGCTAGCCTTCTAGACTACGGTGTAATCCCCCTGAGGCAATCACTGATCTATCTCACTTTACGTGCCCTACCACCTTGCCACCAGGCCTTGTACACACTAGATGTGGAATTCCTCTGCAATGAAATGAAGTCATTGCACCTAACCTATTTATAGAGAACAGAAGTAGGTGATGACAAGTCATCAAAGCCAAGTAGCTGTGGAAGAGGTTGATGTTATTCGCTTATTTACATTTGATTAATAAATACTTCAAAACACATGTGGTCATCATATGGAGAAACATCTAAATATGAAATGACTAGCTATTCTTTTTTTAACTTCAATCGGGATATAGCATGTTCCTGACAATTCCTCTACAGCTGTGGAACAGAAAAAGTCATGTCATTTACTTTTGTAGAGTACGAAAATCTTGAGGATGGTTTTGATCACTGCCTCCTGTACAATATCACGAACCTCCGTGCGTAGTTCTTCAGGCACTCTGCCTATCAGATATAATCTCTTGAATCCATTTCTCACTTTCACTGTATAATTGTATTGGATTTGAATTATGTCATACCTGAATGGTCTAGTGATTTTACCTACTTTCTTCAATTTAAGTCTGAATTTGGCAATAAGGAGTTCATGATAGGAGCCACATTCAGCTCCCGGTCTTATTTTTGAAGACAGTATAGAACTTCTCATCTTTGACTGCAAAAAATATGTCAATCTGATTTCAGTACTGACCATCTGGTGAGGTCCATGTGTAGAGTCTTCTCTTGTGTTGTTGGAAGAAGGGTTTTCTGTGACCAGTGCATTCTCTTGGTAAAACTCTATTACCCTGTTTCAAGAAAAAGAAATGGAAAAAAGGCAAAATGGCTGTCTGAGGAGGCCTTAAAAGTAGCTGGGAAAAGTAGAGAAATGAAAGGCAAAAGAGAAAAGGAAAGATATATTGATCTGAATGCAGAGTTCCAAAGAATAGCAAGGAGAGATAAGAAAGCCTTCCCCAGTGATCAATGCAAAGAAACAGGAAAACAATAGAATGGGAAAGACTAGAGATCTCTTCAAGAAAGTCGGAGATACCAAGGGAACATTTCATGCAAAGATGAGCTCAATAAAGGACAGAAATAGTATGGACCTAAGAAGCAGAAGGTATTAAGAAGAGGTGGCAAGAATACACAGAATTATACAAAAAAGAACTTCATGATCCAGATAATCACGATGGTGTGATCACTCACCTACAGCCAGACATCCTGGAATGCTAAGTCAAGTGGGCCTTAGGAAGCATCGCTATGAAGAAAGCTAGTGGATGGAATTCCAGTTGAGCTGTTTCAAATCCTGGAAGATGATGCTGTGAAAGTGCTGCACTCAATATGCCAGCAAATTTGGAAAACTCAGCAGTGGCCGCAGGACTGGAAAAGGTCAGTTTTCATCCCAACCCAGAAAAAAAGTGAAAAGTGAAAGTGAAGTCACTCAGTCTTTTCTGACTCTTTGCAACCACATAGACTGTAGCCTCCCATAGACTGCACCCTACAGGCTTCTCCCACCATGGGACTTGCCAGGCAAGAGTACCGGACTGGGTTACCATTTCCTTCTCCAGGGGATCTTCCTGACTCAGGGATCAAACCTGGGTCTCCCACGTTGCAGGCAGATGCTTTACTCTCTGAGCCAACAGGGAAGCCAATCCCCAAAAAGGTAATGACAAAGAATGCTCAAACTACCGCACAATTGCACTCATCTCACACACTAGCAAAGAAATGCTCAGAATTCTCCAAGCCAGGCTTCAGCAGTATGTAAACCATGAAATTCCAGATGCTCAAGCTGGATTTAGAAAAGGCAGAGGAACCAGAGATCAAATTGCCAACATCCGTTGGATCATAGAAAGAGCAAGAGAGTTCCAGAAAAACATCTATTTCTGCTTTATTGATTATGCCAAAGCCACTGACTGTGTGGATCACAACAAACTGTGGATAATTCTTAAACAGATGGGCACACCAGACCACCTGACCTGCCTGCTGAGAAATCTGTATGCAGGTCAAGAAGCAACCAGACATGAAACAAAGGACTGGTTCCAAACTGGGAAAGGGGTACGTCAAGGCTGTATATTGTCACCCTGCTTACTTAAACTTCTATGCAGAGTATATCATGAGAAATGCTGGACTGGAGGGAGCACAGGCTGGAATCAAGATTGTTGGGAGAAATATCAAAACCTCAGATATGCAGATGACACCACCCTTGTGGAAGAAAGTGAAGAAGAACTAAAGAGCCTCTTGATGAAAATGACAGAGGAGAGTGAAAAAGTTGGCTTAAAGCTCAACATTCAGAAAACGAAGATCATGGCATCTGGTCCCATCATTTCATGGCAAATAGATGGGGAAACAGTGGAAACACTGACAGACTATTTCCTTGGGCTCCAAGATCACTGCAGATAGTGACTGCAGCCATGAACTTAAAAGACGCTTACTTCTCAGAAGAAAAGCTACAAGAAACCTAGACAACATCTTAAAAAGCAGAGACGTTACTTTGCTGACAAAGGTCCATCTAGCCGCAGCTATGGTCTTTCCAGTAGTCATATGTGGATGTGAGTGTTGGACTCCAAAGAAAGCAGAGTGCTGAAGAATTGATGCTTTTGAACTGTGGTGTTGGAGAAGACTCTTGAGAGTCCCTTGGTGTCCATCTTTGCATGAAATGTTCCCTTGGTATCTCTAATATTCTTGAAGAGATCTCTAGTCTTTCCCATATGATCTTCCATTTATGTAATCTGAGTTTAAATTCTAACTTAGCCTCTTGCCAGCTGGTTGACCTTAGTCAGGGATGTAGAATCAGTGATCCTTGGTTTCTTCCCTAGCTATCATACTTGTGAGAATCAAATAAAACAGTGATTATTGCAGTGCTTGAAAAACTGCATAATGCTATTAAAATGTAAAGTATTATTTCATTCAATAAATATTCATTTAGCACCCACTACTTGCCAGGCATTAGTACTGCTGCCACTCACTTCCCAAATGAACCATATATACTTAAGGACACAGAACCAATCTGCATCCACTGATCAGCATAAACAAAAACAACCAGCAAAATCAAGACATAACGAAAATCCACATAAACTTGAGGTTTGGCTAATACTGTTTTTGAGAAACATTATTTGTGGACAGCTTGATGGCCAGTTTAATTTTCCTTTAGATTTTACATCTTTGTTGCTGCTTTTCTGGACACCAAAATCAATTCAGATCAATAACCTAAATAAAGGAATTGTGAAAGCTTAATAGAAGCAGGAGTAGAATCTATTCCTTTTATTTCTCAGAATGTGAATCTCTGATTTTAAAAACTATATATTGCTTTAAGTAAGCCCATGTCTTGAATCTCTTCCTTCCATGCCAGATGGAATGTTCAGGAGCAGATTGTACAAGCAAGCTTGCAAGGGAACATGGTCTTGTAAATATAGCTTCTCTTGGTGATGGCTGTGACTCTACTTGGTAAAGAGAAGACCTTACTGAAAGGGTTTTTTTTTTTTTCACTAAAGTCACCAATACAAAAAGCACACACCAAAAAGTACATTCTCTCCAGTACTGGCAGACTTGTACTAGTGCCAGTAAAATGACTGCTAATTTCTAGAGCTGGGGGGTTGGGGAAGCAGGGGGACAGAAAGCTATCCAGTGAACAAGCTGTTTCTCTTTCTCACTCCTCACTCCTCCTTTTTAAAAAATCCAAAATAGAAATTTCAAAGCTTGAAAAACTTCAAGGCAATTTAATTTAAGTTGCTTCCATGACTTTAAACACTGAATGTTCACACCTACGTCAGTACTACATTGAGAACCTCCCACTCAGATACTGTATTTAGGAAAGAAAGGATGCTGTGGTCTGAGATGAGGCCTAGATTTGAGTGATCTTGAGTTCTTAGATGAGTTCTTCAGCAAGACTCCAGAGTTCAGCAGATTTAATTCTTACTCCTCAGTGAGGCTGGGTCAGTTTTCAGGAAGTTTTCCTTTAGTGGTAATTACTAGAGATTAAAAAATTTTGTTATAAGATACATAAAATCCCTGTATGACCTGCTTCATCATTTGCATATATCGTGCTTCACACAATAAGCTTTTTTTCCTAAGAATCTGGATACATATTGAGTTTTAGCCTTCAGGACTCTCCTGATATAAACCTGAATGGGCAGGCATTGCTACTTCTCCCCGCAGTTAGGTAGTGACAACAACCCATGCTCCACTTTCTTTAACAGTGTTTGCACCTTTATTAGTTTTCAATATATAGTATGGATTTACTGATCATCCCTTTTTTGGGGAAGTAAAATTTGGCTTTAGTGTTTAAGCCAACTTGCATATCTGGCACATTATTTTACACCCCACCATTTTCATGTTTTTTTAGCTTAAGGCAAGCCAGGTGAGTAGGCGTCATCCAAGATAAAATCTTGCTGACTTTTTTTTCCCTAAAGAAAAGCTAGTGAACAGGAGGTGATAAACGCTATGCTTCCTACTCAGACTCTGTCACATAAGATGTCATTTTTTATTTTAATTATATTCTTTGCCAACTCAAAGAGGCAAGTAATTTTACTGCATATTATCCTACCTTTGTTAGAGTTCCTTGCAAGCATCAGTGGAAGGTCTTTCATTTGTTGTGCCAGAGCTGTTTTTAATAGCCAATTCCAAACCAATCTCTTGGCATCTTGGAGAAAGAAACAGATTATTTGTTGTCAAAAAAGCAGAGCAGACAATTGCTAAAATGTAAGCCAAGTATGAAAAATGAAGCACTTTTCTGAAACAATATGGCAATTGGAGAGAGTTTTTATTTTCTTTTTAAGAACAAAAGCCATATACTTCATCCCTCTCAAATAGTAGCATTGACCAAAAGGCCCAGCGTGTATACGGACATTCAAAATGCTGAAAACAAAGGATAAATCAAAAGCTCATATCTTAGTTGGATTTCCAAAAATCAGAGCCTGCCACAAGGATTCTATCGCCAGTTGTGTATTTGGGAGTCAAAGGACCACTGATAGAGTGAAAAGAATATGGGAAAAGAAAGGCAGCCTTTTTCAAGGAGAAAGTCTATTTATTATTAAGTCAACTATCACAGTGGGTATCCTGAGAGAAGACTCAGGAAATGCTATAAAATGTATGCTTCAGAATTATCATACCCAGGGACCAAGGGAGCTGGGGCTTTTGTACCCCAACTTCTGGCAATATTGGTTGAAGGCTACTGAGGTAGTCAAGAGGCAGTAACTATTTCAACAATGTCTCTGATTTGTCTTTCCAGTTTCAGAAAAAGCCCCCAGGCCTAGAGACGCAGACACTGGTAGCTGGAAGTGGGCTGGAGCATGCTAGCCAGTTAGGTCCAAGGGAGAGAGCGGCAGGCCGCCAGCATCTGCAACAGTTCCCCTTTGTGCTGAGCCATGACGGAGCAGACAGCATGTTGCATTGGCCTCTGGCATGGGACCTCCAGCCAGGGTCCTCAGACTGAGCCAATAAAAACACAGGATGCCTGTGTTTTTATTATTACAGGATGCCTGTAATTTAATTTCAGATAAACAACAAATCATTCATTAGTATACATTTTGTATTCTTTTATGACATGGTCGGTCAGGTGTGGCTATAAGAGAGGACAGGAGGCATTTATTATATTCACAGATTCTAGAGACAGGAGACATGGTACACTGGTCAAGGCCACATAAGAAAGATCAGAGTGGTCAGGAGGCAGAAGTCAGGAGCAAAGGAAAGGTTTCAATCACAGCCTTTATTGGGGTTTCCACAGGAAAGGCAAAGAGGGGCAGAGTGAGCAGTTTAGGATTGCCTAGATTGAAAAATTTTGCTGGGCTTTGAGCTATAGAAGTAGTACTTAGTTGCCTAGCATCTGGCCTGGGCTGATTAAGGCAGAGGAATATGGTCCTGTGGTGTGTACAGGCAAGATAACGGGAGTGATGGCTCTGAATTGCTTAGTTTATACATCTAAAACATGCTCTGCCTAGGTCCTTGGCAATATCTAAGAAGTGGCTAGCTTGGAAAGGGGCAACCTCTTCCCAGCCAGAAAGGTTTCTTATTAGGATGTCAAAACATCATAATATACATAAAATTAAAAATACTTACCATATAGTATAAGTATGTCCACGACAACAAATGATTTGTTGTTTATTAAAATCCAAATTGAACTCATCTTACTGTATTTTATCTGTCAACTCCATCTACAGAAAGACATGCCAGAGGCAACAAACTCAGCATGTCTAGGAGGAGCAGTGGTCCATTCGCACTCCCCTCTCCCCTCCTTTCCCGTATTTCCCACTTGTCACTAACTCAGGTGAAACACCTTTGCCTTCTATGTGAAAAATGGAGGTGGTAAGAATCTGTTGAGTTGAATAGTGGATGGATGAGGGACAGATATTTGGTCCTAGAAGCAAACAGATGTCTTTTTCATGATGATGAAGACATCTACATACAAAGCTTATGCTGCTGCTGCTGCTTAATTGCTCAGTCGTGTCTGACTCTGTGACTCTATGGACTGTAGCCCACCAGGCTCCTCTGTCCATGGGATTCTCTAAGCAAGAGTACTAGAGTGGGTTGCCATGCCCTCCTCCAGGGGGTCTTCCCAACCCAGGGATCAAACCCGGTTCTCCTGCATTGCAGGTGGATTCTTTACCACTGAGACACCAGGTAAGCCCATAAAGGCTATGGGCACCAATAAATAATAAAAGATGCTCACACTTACTGAAACTTCTTTTTCATATGAGGCACTATTCTACATGATTTGCACATATTGTTCAATTAATTTCAGAACAACATTATGAGGTGGGTACTGTTAAATTATCCTTGATTTTCAGATAAGAACATAAGACAGAAAAATTAAGTAGCTGCCTAAAGCTATATAGCTAGATACTATATCTCCAGAAACCATACTCTATTTTTTTTTTTTGGTATGGCCTTAGACCAGAAACCATACTCTTAACCACCATGCTAGAGAGAGAAAGAGGAGATAGTTGATGGGAAACAGGATAAGAAATTCACCAAGAAATGAATGTGAGAAATATTGTAAGGAAAACCAGGAGACCCTGATTGGATTCCTGGGTGGGGAAGATCCACTGGAGAAGGGATAGGCTACCCACTCCAGTATTCTTGGGCTTCCCTAGTGGCTCAGCTGGTAAAGAATCCACCTGCAATGCAGGAGACCTGGGTTTGATCCCTGGGTTGGGAAGATCTCCTGGAGAAGGGAAAGGCTACCCACTCCAGTATTCTAGTCTGGAGAATTTCATGAACTGTATAGTCCACGGGGTCACAAAGAGTCGGACAGGACTGAGTGACTTTCACTCTCACTCTCACCTTTTTTTGGTAATGAATTTTCAAATGCACACAATATGTCTACCAAAAAAACAAAAACAGAAGCAAGATAAGGAGAAGCTGGAAAAGATGTAGTTTTATAAGAGAATCCTTGAGAATAATAAAGTTCTATCTTGCCTGTGAACAGAAAACAATTCTGGCTAGAAGCTAATGAAAGTTCCACGCCTTTCAAATAGCCAAACTATGTCCTTAAAATATGGTGTTTTCTTAACAACTAGGGATATGGCACAGCGAGATGGCACAGGGTATTATTTGGTATCCAGCCCTAGCCTGGATGTGAAATGGGGGCAAATAATAGCATCTGAAAAAGTCAGCCTGAAAACACTCATTTAAGTCTTCTCTGGAATCAAAGGTGGGTGTCAGAAAATCTGGAAGAGATAGAGGTTAGATTGCAGAAAGCAGCATCTTCCAATGGCTAACAGAGAGCTCGCAAAGGACACAGAATGGGAGGCACAGCTGTAAATTCAATTCTTTTCACTCTCCATCAGAGTAATGAAAATGGAAATATAAAAATCAGTTCATTATTAAAAAAAAAAAAAAATCTTCTGGCTCTGTCCAGTGGAGGAGTCTGAAGATGATGACACCACACAGAGTGGCATTGAACTTATCTGATATTCATATTTGATATCTAAATGTCATCTTTCTCTGAGAGGAAACAGGGTTCTTTAGAGAAAAGGCTGGTTATAGGTCTGGGGCAAGAAGAGTATGGGAGTGAACCTGAAATATTTTGCTGTGCCAGAAAGCAAGAAAATACTCAAAGAGTATTGTAAGGACATAAGAGCCAATTTGAAGGAGCTCCTACTGGGTAAATTTGAGACAATTTGAGCATCAAAAAGAATAATGGCCATAAATTATTATAGTGCTAAATAAATAAAAATCAATGTGCCTAAGTGATGCTCAGGGAAAAGAAAGAAGGAAGAAAATGCTCTTTTCTGCTGAAAGATGTAAGCTAATAGATACAGAACAACTGACGAAAAGAGAAAATCACCCTTATGCAGCCATAATGTTATAACTGGTTTATATAAGAATGATAAAGTCATTGGATAAAGGATTATTGGGGAACAGGATATTTGCATGGTGTAAAAATATGATCCTTGGATTACTCAGTAATTACAGAGAAGGATTTTCTTCATTTATTGGAGTATAATTGCTTTACAATGTTGTGTTATTTTCTGCTGTACATAGTTTTCCTTCTGTTGGAGAGATCTGGTGGACCCAAAGAAGCACTTGTCTATAAAATGGACATGATAATAGTAACTACTTCAGAGAGTGGTTGTAAAGATTAAATAAACCAACCCATACAAAGCACATACTACTGAACCACAGAGCTAGGGCACAGAAGCTAACATTACTATAACAGCAATAATTCTTTTTCACATTATTTTATCTAAGTGAACTGAAAGTTGCTCAGTCATGTCCGATTCTTTGTAATCCCATGGACTATACAGTCCATGGAATTCTCCAGGCCAGAATACTGGAGTGGATAGCCTTTACCTTCTCCAGAGGATCTTCCCAACCCAAGGATCAAACCCAGGTCTCCCACATTACAAGTGGATTCTTTACCAGCTGAGCCACAAGTGAAGCCCATTTTGTCTAAGCTAAAGGCCAACCCAAGGCCTAGAGTCAAAGCTGGTCAAATGGTTTACTTTTCTTTATTTTCCACAAAGACACTAGCCAAATCACAAACCTGAGTAACTGGATGGCTAGTACCAAAAGGGGCAAACTCAAAAGCATAGATCCAGAAGCAGAGTGCCCCAGTGTCTAGAGAAAGATGTGTAGACAGTTTACTTCAGACCTTTCCAGAGTGGGGATACTCTTCAGATTTTTTCTAGAGTGAGATACAAACTTTTCACCCTCCTCTCTTGCCCACAGGCAGGAAAGAGTTAAGAGATTTAAAGAGAGAAAAAGATGGCTGAGACTTTCCCCAAGTGGCAGCATCCTTAGTACCCATGACCACTCTTCCTCTAAGGAAGAAAATGCTTTTGAAGAGCTGATATAGGTACCCAAAAAGAATATGAGGGTTGAGATTTCCCCTAAGAGAAATACAGCCCCAATTCACTTGTGCCAAGATAGCTGTAAGATGATTATTTTAAAACATGTTGGACATATTATTCCAATGCCAGCTAATTTATTTCCCTCCTTCTAAGGCTTCACCCCCTAGAAAAATGTGTCTGGCTGAGAAATTATGCCTCTTGAAGTTCATCAGTCCTCAGCACACTCCTTTACTTTGAGGAAAGGTGAGGTGATAATGATGGAGACAGTAGGAATTTGCTGTGAGCTTCTCTCGGCTAAAGCCTCTCTAGATTAGCAGGTATTGTTGGGCTTTACACTTTTAGTACAGTCCTCCCTGAATGAATTCTATTACCAGCATCTGCATCTCTTTGCCAGAGAGCTTTCCCTAGCAACTTGGGCCAGCTCTGCCTACTGCCCAGCAGGTCAGAAGTGCTAGAGAATTAATACCCTTGAAACAGTCCTCAGTCCATGACAAACAGGACTTGGAGGATTTAGTCTCCAGATCTCTAAATCTTGTGTGAAGTGACTCTAAGTTATGCCTCCTGCACTGGTTTCCGGAATTCTCCAATGGGATGAAGCACTAGTTTTGCACAATGGTGTCCTACTTAATAAAACACACCTTACTGGCTGCCTTTCCTTCCTTGTCTCTCTTCCCTACTCCTTTATTGGTGTCCTCTGAGACAGCCTCCCTAATAAAGTATTTGTGCCAGAATCCTTGTTCTTCCGGAGGAACACCAGTTATGATGCCTGACTAAACCAAAATTACCACTTTTAGAGTCACAAATGCACTATGAGATCAAATCAATAATGGAGACTAGTATAAAAAGCTACATTGAAAGTGATCATCTGTAATCCGAGAGCACTGGGATGGGGAAACTTGTGAGAAATTTCCTGGAGCTTCTTCTTGCTATATATGTTTGCCTGAGTGGCTAAGGGTGGTTCATAGGCTATCTTGAGCAATGTTAATATCCTTATATGGGACAATACTCAAAACGTGTGCAAACTATAATCACATAAACCCTGGAGTAGGGTCCTAAAAGATGTCAGAAATGGTGGGACCAGAACAGTTGGAGAAGGAGCAACTGACCAGAGTTGGTTTCTGAGCCATGGTCATTTGCTAACCAGTAGTAGTACATTTCACTATTTTAGCAATCAGCACAGCCATACTAGTGAATACTGATTGAATATCAGTTCTATGCTAAGGTACTGAGTTTTTATGACATTGGTTAAATGATAGATTCCCAAGGCTAAAAAAAATAAGTTCCTTATTATCAGATCCTCAAGAATAACTACAAATGATAATGCCATACGGTCTCTGGCTGGAGTGTGATTTGAGACTTCCCAGATGGTGAAGTGGATGAGAATCTGCCTGCCAATGCAGGGGGCATGGGTTAGATCCCTGGTCAGAGATGAGCAACTAAGTCTATGTACCACAACTGTTGAGCCCCGTGCTCTAACCCCACGAGCTGAAACTACTGAAGCCCACATGCCTGGAGCCTGTGCTCTGCAACAAGAAAAGCCACTGTAATGAGAAGCCTGCATCCTGCAACAAAGTGTAGCTCTGCTAACTGCAACTAGAGAAAGCCCGTGCAAAGCAATGACAAATACCCAGCACAACCAGAAAAAAAAATTTTTTTTAATTAAAAAAAAGGAGTTTTGGCATAATAATCACTTCATGGGGCAATAAATTTTAAAAGAATTATTCTATAACAAAATACACAGAGTACTAAAAGCAAAATAACATGTTTTGATTTCTTTTTCTTCAAAATGACCTCAGGGTCATTATTACAAATACCAATTTTCACTGTCTTGTACATATGTTGGAAAAAGAACTGTAGAACACATGACAACATACTATTCACCCCAGTTTTTGCAAACTAATTATAATGAAACATTCATATAACTTAGAAAGGCATTTTCGAATACATTTCTTTGCCTTAGAATAGTTGCAACAATAAGGGAATTATTTTTTTAATTTGAAAAAGATATTTTAAAGACATCTCTTACGGGGTTACCAATAAATTTATAAATTCAATTAGAGATGCTGTTTCTGTTATAGGGAAATGTCAAAGTGCAAGATATTAGGGTAAACCTGATCTAGACTATATGAGAGATTATTTTATGAATACTTGCTCTATATGGAAGAAGCCTCAAAAAGCATACCTACAGCTTCAGGTAACAGTTGGGTCCTAATGAATCCTTTTAAAGTAAACCAGATTTCAAAAAAATAATAAGGTTAAAATGTAAAGGCTTATCTTCCAATCCTTTCCTTTCAAATTTAATATGATGAGTATTCAGGGCAAAAATACCAATAAACATCAAATAACTATAATCTCATAAGGAAGAAAAGTTATGACCAACCTAGACAGCTTATTAAAAAGCAGAGACATTACTTTGCCAACAAAAGTCCATCTAGTCAAAGCTATGATTTTTCCAGTAGTCATGTATGTATGTAAGAGTTGGATTATAAAGAAAGCTGAGCGCTGAAGAACTGATGCTTTTGAACTGTGGTGTTGGAGAAGACTCTTGAAAGTCCCCTGCACTGCAAGGAGATCCAACCAGTCCATTCTAAAGGAAATCAGTCCTGAATATTCACTGGAAGGACTGATGCTGAAGCTGAAATTCCAATACTTTGGCCAGGTGATGCGAAGAGCTGACTCATTTGAAAAGACCCTGATGCTGGGAAAAATTGAAGGCAGGAGGAGAAGGGGACAACAGAGGATGAGATGATTGGATGGCATCACCAACTTGATGGACATGAGTTTGAGTAAACTCTGGGAGTAGGTGATGGACAGGGAGGCCTGGCATGCTGCAGTCCATGGGGTCTCAAAGAGTTGGACATGACTGAGTAACTGAGCTGAACTGAATAATTATATAACTATACAAACATTCTAGAGATACTGTGAGATTAACAAATATTTTTTGAAAAGAATAAAGTTGCATCAGAGATTTTCACCAAAAGGAACCTCTGCTTCCAGAAAAGATGGTGACATGAGCCTTAATGTCTAATCCTTCTTTTTTGTTTCCTGTATATTCCATATATTTTATGTTTTTCTCTCCTTACTTTCTTTCATATTGGGTATTTTTATTTTGTCTTTTATTGTTCTTCAGCAGCATTAGCATTATTCTCATACTCTGTTAGTGTTTATCCTAGAAGTCACAACCTATATCCTTGACTCATTACAGTCTAACGAGAAGTGGTACCATTTTCCAGAAAATAAGACTATGAAACTGTTTTACTCCATTTACCCCTTTCCCAGCTTTTGTGTTGTTATATATTTTAATTCTAATTATATTTTGTATCACATCAAACATTATGTTTTCATGGACTTTGGTTTTCAGCAGGTTTACTATTATATGCCTCAGAATGATTTCTTTGTACTTTTCCAGCTTTGGACTTCTAGAGTTTCTTGAATATACAATCTGATGCCTTTTATCAATTTTCAAAAATTATCTTCTCTGTTTTCACCTCTGCTCTGTCTTCTCTCTCATCTCCCTCTGGAACTTCAGTCATATTTATTGATTGAAAATGAAATCTACTGAGCTGAACTGAATAATTATATAACTATACAAACATTCTAGAGATACTGTGAGATTAACAAATATTTTTTGAAAAGAATAAAGTTGCATCAGAGATTTTCACCAAAAGGAACCTCTGCTTCCAGAAAAGATGGTGACATGAGCCTTAATGTCTAATCCTTCTTTTTTGTTTCCTGTATATTCCATATATTTTATGTTTTTCTCTCCTTACTTTCTTTCATATTGGGTATTTTTATTTTGTCTTTTATTGTTCTTCAGCAGCATTAGCATTATTCTCATACTCTGTTAGTGTTTATCCTAGAAGTCACAACCTATATCCTTGACTCATTACAGTCTAACGAGAAGTGGTACCACTTTCCAGAAAATAAGACTATGAAACTGTTTTACTCCATTTACCCCTTTCCCAGCTTTTGTGTTGTTATATATTTTAATTCTAATTATATTTTGTATCACATCAAACATTATGTTTTCATGGACTTTGGTTTTCAGCAGGTTTACTATTATATGCCTCAGAATGATTTCTTTGTACTTTTCCAGCTTTGGACTTCTAGAGTTTCTTGAATATACAATCTGATGCCTTTTATCAATTTTCAAAAATTATCTTCTCTGTTTTCACCTCTGCTCTGTCTTCTCTCTCATCTCCCTCTGGAACTTCAGTCATATTTATTGATTGAAAATGAAATCAGTGAAAAGTCAGATTATTTCATTGTGTTCCATATATCTCATGCTCTTGTCTATTTTCCATCCTTCTGTTCTATGTGCTTCAGCTTAGGTATTTTCTTTTCTATCTTCCAATTTATTATTCTGTTTTCAGCTGTGTCTAATATGCTACTAAATCCATATCTTAATTTCAGATATTTCATTTTCAGTTTCTTAAATTTCCATTTGATGATATTTTATATTTTCCAGTACCCTGTTAAAATTCAAGTTGCCATTTAAATCCTTGAAAATATTAATCACAACTATTTTAATGTCCATGCTTGGTAACTACTTTTTTCAATTTTCATATATACTTATGTTCCTATTATTCTTTGGTCAATTTATGTGGGGTGCTTAACTGGTTATTTTTTCATTGAATGCTAAGCATTATGTATAAAACATTTAGAGATAATTTCCCTGGGTTGGGAAGATCTCCTGGAGAAGGGAAAGGCTACCCACTCCAGTATTCTAGTCTGGAGAATTTCATGAACTGTATAGTCCACGGGGTCACAAAGAGTCGGACAGGACTGAGTGACTTTCACTTTCACTCTCACCTTTTTTTGGTAATGAATTTTCAAATGCACACAATATGTCTACCAAAAAAACAAAAACAGAAGCAAGATAAGGAGAAGCTGGAAAAGATGTAGTTTTATAAGAGAATCCTTGAGAATAATAAAGTTCTATCTTGCCTGTGAACAGAAAACAATTCTGGCTAGAAGCTAATGAAAGTTCCACGCCTTTCAAATAGCCAAACTATGTCCTTAAAATATGGTGTTTTCTTAACAACTAGGGATATGGCACAGCGAGATGGCACAGGGTATTATTTGGTATCCAGCCCTAGCCTGGATGTGAAATGGGGGCAAATAATAGCATCTGAAAAAGTCAGCCTGAAAACACTCATTTAAGTCTTCTCTGGAATCAAAGGTGGGTGTCAGAAAATCTGGAAGAGATAGAGGTTAGATTGCAGAAAGCAGCATCTTCCAATGGCTAACAGAGAGCTCGCAAAGGACACAGAATGGGAGGCACAGCTGTAAATTCAATTCTTTTCACTCTCCATCAGAGTAATGAAAATGGAAATATAAAAATCAGTTCATTATTAAAAAAAAAAAAAACTCTTCTGGCTCTGTCCAGTGGAGGAGTCTGGAGATGATGACACCACACAGAGTGGCATTGAACTTATCTGATATTCATATTTGATATCTAAATGTCATTTTTCTCTGAGAGGAAACAGGGTTCTTTAGAGAAAAGGCTGGTTATAGGTCTGGGGCAAGAAGAGTATGGGAGTGAACCTGAAATATTTTGCTGTGCCAGAAAGCAAGAAAATACTCAAAGAGTATTGTAAGGACATAAGAGCCAATTTGAAGGAGCTCCTACTGGGTAAATCTGAGACAATTTGAGCATCAAAAAGAATAATGGCCATAAATTATTATAGTGCTAAATAAATAAAAATCAATGTGCCTAAGTGATGCTCAGGGAAAAGAAAGAAGGAAGAAAATGCTCTTTTCTGCTGAAAGATGTAAGCTAATAGATACAGAACAACTGACGAAAAGAGAAAATCACCCTTATGCAGCCATAATGTTATAACTGGTTTATATAAGAATGATAAAGTCATTGGATAAAGGATTATTGGGGAACAGGATATTTGCATGGTGTAAAAATATGATCCTTGGATTACTCAGTAATTACAGAGAAGGATTTTCTTCATTTATTGGAGTATAATTGCTTTACAATGTTGTGTTATTTTCTGCTGTACATAGTTTTCCTTCTGTTGGAGAGATCTGGTGGACCCAAAGAAGCACTTGTCTATAAAATGGACATGATAATAGTAACTACTTCAGAGAGTGGTTGTAAAGATTAAATAAACCAACCCATACAAAGCACATACTACTGAACCACAGAGCTAGGGCACAGAAGCTAACATTACTATAACAGCAATAATTCTTATTCACATTATTTTATCTAAGTGAACTGAAAGTTGCTCAGTCGTGTCCGATTCTTTGTAATCCCATGGACTATACAGTCCATGGAATTCTCCAGGCCAGAATACTGGAGTGGATAGCCTTTACCTTCTCCAGAGGATCTTCCCAACCCAAGGATCAAACCCAGGTCTCCCACATTACAAGTGGATTCTTTACCAGCTGAGCCACAAGTGAAGCCCATTTTGTCTAAGCTAAAGGCCAACCCAAGGCCTAGAGTCAAAGCTGGTCAAATGGTTTACTTTTCTTTATTTTCCACAAAGACACTAGCCAAATCACAAACCTGAGTAACTGGATGGCTAGTACCAAAAGGGGCAAACTCAAAAGCATAGATCCAGAAGCAGAGTGCCCCAGTGTCTAGAAAAAGATGTGTAGACAGTTTACTTCAGACCTTTCCAGAGTGGGGATACTCTTCAGATTTTTTCTAGAGTGAGATACAAACTTTTCACCCTCCTCTCTTGCCCACAGGCAGGAAAGAGTAAAGAGATTTAAAGAGAGAAAAAGATGGCTGAGACTTTCCCCAAGTGGCAGCATCCTTAGTACCCATGACCACTCTTCCTCTAAGGAAGAAAATGCTTTTGAAGAGCTGATATAGGTACCTAAAAAGAATATGAGGGTTGAGATTTCCCCTAAGAGAAATACAGCCCCAATTCACTTGTGCCAAGATAGCTGTAAGATGATTATTTTAAAACATGTTGGACATATTATTCCAATGCCAGCTAATTTATTTCCTTCCTTCTAAGGCTTCACCCCCTAGAAAAATGTGTCTGGCTGAGAAATTATGCCTCTTGAAGTTCATCAGTCCTCAGCACACTCCTTTACTTTGAGGAAAGGTGAGGTGATAATGATGGAGACAGTAGGAATTTGCTGTGAGCTTCTCTCGGCTAAAGCCTCTCTAGATTAGCAGGTATTGTTGGGCTTTACACTTTTAGTACAGTCCTCCCTGAATGAATTCTATTACCAGCATCTGCATCTCTTTGCCAGAGAGCTTTCCCTAGCAACTTGGGCCAGCTCTGCCTACTGCCCAGCAGGTCAGAAGTGCTAGAGAATTAATACCCTTGAAACAGTCCTCAGTCCATGACAAACAGGACTTGGAGGATTTAGTCTCCAGATCTCTAAATCTTGTGTGAAGTGACTCTAAGTTATGCCTCCTGCACTGGTTTCCGGAATTCTCCAATGGGATGAAGCACTAGTTTTGCACAATGGTGTCCTACTTAATAAAACACACCTTACTGGCTGCCTTTCCTTCCTTGTCTCTCCTCCCTACTCCTTTATTGGTGTCTTCTGAGACAGCCTCCCTAATAAAGTATTTGTGCCAGAATCCTTGTTCTTCCGGAGGAACACCAGTTATGATGCCTGACTAAACCAAAATTACCACTTTTAGAGTCACAAATGCACTATGAGATCAAATCAATAATGGAGACTAGTATAAAAAGCTACATTGAAAGTGATCATCTGTAATCCGAGAGCACTGGGATAGGGAAACCTGTGAGAAATTTCCTGGAGCTTCTTCTTGCTATATATGTTTGCCTGAGTGGCTAAGGGTGGTTCATAGGCTATCTTGAGCAATGTTAATATCCTTATATGGGACAATACTCAAAACATGTGTAAACTATAATCACATAAACTCTGGAGTAGGGTCCTAAAAGATGTCAGAAATGGTGGGACCAGAACAGTTGGAGAAGGAGCAACTGACCAGAGTTGGTTTCTGAGCCATGGTCATTTGCTAACCAGTAGTAGTAACATTTCACTATTTTAGCAATCAGCACAGCCATACTAGTGAATACTGATTGAATATCAGTTCTATGCTAAGGTACTGAGTTTTTATGACATTGGTTAAATGATAGATTCCCAAGGCTAAAAAAAATAAGTTCCTTATTATCAGATCCTCAAGAATAACTACAAATGATAATGCCATACGGTCTCTGGCTGGAGTGTGATTTGAGACTTCCCAGATGGTGAAGTGGATGAGAATCTGCCTGCCAATGCAGGGGGCATGGGTTAGATCCCTGGTCAGAGATGAGCAACTAAGTCTATGTACCACAACTGTTGAGCCCCGTGCTCTAACCCCACGAGCTGAAACTACTGAAGCCCACATGCCTGGAGCCTGTGCTCTGCAACAAGAAAAGCCACTGTAATGAGAAGCCTGCATCCTGCAACAAAGTGTAGCTCTGCTAACTGCAACTAGAGAAAGCCCGTGCAAAGCAATGACAAATACCCAGCACAACCAGAAAAAAAAATTTTTTTTAATTAAAAAAAAGGAGTTTTGGCATAATAATCACTTCATGGGGCAATAAATTTTAAAAGAATTATTCTATAACAAAATACACAGAGTACTAAAAGCAAAATAACATGTTTTGATTTCTTTTTCTTCAAAATGACCTCAGGGTCATTATTACAAATACCAATTTTCACTGTCTTGTACATATGTTGGAAAAAGAACTGTAGAACACATGACAACATACTATTCACCCCAGTTTTTGCAAACTAATTATAATGAAACATTCATATAACTTAGAAAGGCATTTTCGAATACATTTCTTTGCCTTAGAATAGTTGCAACAATAAGGGAATTATTTTTTTAATTTGAAAAAGATATTTTAAAGACATCTCTTACGGGGTTACCAATAAATTTATAAATTCAATTAGAGATGCTGTTTCTGTTATAGGGAAATGTCAAAGTGCAAGATATTAGGGTAAACCTGATCTAGACTATATGAGAGATTATTTTATGAATACTTGCTCTATATGGAAGAAGCCTCAAAAAGCATACCTACAGCTTCAGGTAACAGTTGGGTCCTAATGAATCCTTTTAAAGTAAACCAGATTTCAAAAAAATAATAAGGTTAAAATGTAAAGGCTTATCTTCCAATCCTTTCCTTTCAAATTTAATATGATGAGTATTCAGGGCAAAAATACCAATAAACATCAAATAACTATAATCTCATAAGGAAGAAAAGTTATGACCAACCTAGACAGCTTATTAAAAAGCAGAGACATTACTTTGCCAACAAAAGTCCATCTAGTCAAAGCTATGATTTTTCCAGTAGTCATGTATGTATGTAAGAGTTGGATTATAAAGAAAGCTGAGCGCTGAAGAACTGATGCTTTTGAACTGTGGTGTTGGAGAAGACTCTTGAAAGTCCCCTGCACTGCAAGGAGATCCAACCAGTCCATTCTAAAGGAAATCAGTCCTGAATATTCACTGGAAGGACTGATGCTGAAGCTGAAATTCCAATACTTTGGCCAGGTGATGCGAAGAGCTGACTCATTTGAAAAGACCCTGATGCTGGGAAAAATTGAAGGCAGGAGGAGAAGGGGACAACAGAGGATGAGATGATTGGATGGCATCACCAACTTGATGGACATGAGTTTGAGTAAACTCTGGGAGTAGGTGATGGACAGGGAGGCCTGGCATGCTGCAGTCCATGGGGTCTCAAAGAGTTGGACATGACTGAGTAACTGAGCTGAACTGAATAATTATATAACTATACAAACATTCTAGAGATACTGTGAGATTAACAAATATTTTTTGAAAAGAATAAAGTTGCATCAGAGATTTTCACCAAAAGGAACCTCTGCTTCCAGAAAAGATGGTGACATGAGCCTTAATGTCTAATCCTTCTTTTTTGTTTCCTGTATATTCCATATATTTTATGTTTTTCTCTCCTTACTTTCTTTCATATTGGGTATTTTTATTTTGTCTTTTATTGTTCTTCAGCAGCATTAGCATTATTCTCATACTCTGTTAGTGTTTATCCTAGAAGTCACAACCTATATCCTTGACTCATTACAGTCTAACGAGAAGTGGTACCATTTTCCAGAAAATAAGACTATGAAACTGTTTTACTCCATTTACCCCTTTCCCAGCTTTTGTGTTGTTATATATTTTAATTCTAATTATATTTTGTATCACATCAAACATTATGTTTTCATGGACTTTGGTTTTCAGCAGGTTTACTATTATATGCCTCAGAATGATTTCTTTGTACTTTTCCAGCTTTGGACTTCTAGAGTTTCTTGAATATACAATCTGATGCCTTTTATCAATTTTCAAAAATTATCTTCTCTGTTTTCACCTCTGCTCTGTCTTCTCTCTCATCTCCCTCTGGAACTTCAGTCATATTTATTGATTGAAAATGAAATCAGTGAAAAGTCAGATTATTTCATTGTGTTCCATATATCTCATGCTCTTGTCTATTTTCCATCCTTCTGTTCTATGTGCTTCAGCTTAGGTATTTTCTTTTCTATCTTCCAATTTATTATTCTGTTTTCAGCTGTGTCTAATATGCTACTAAATCCATATCTTAATTTCAGATATTTCATTTTCAGTTTCTTAAATTTCCATTTGATGATATTTTATATTTTCCAGTACCCTGTTAAAATTCAAGTTGCCATTTAAATCCTTGAAAATATTAATCACAACTATTTTAATGTCCATGCTTGGTAACTACTTTTTTCAATTTTCATATATACTTATGTTCCTATTATTCTTTGGTCAATTTATGTGGGGTGCTTAACTGGTTATTTTTTCATTGAATGCTAAGCATTATGTATAAAACATTTAGAGATAATTTGATGCTTTAGATGATGTTATATTTATTCAGAGAGAATTTAGTCTTGCTTCTGGTACTCTGACTTCCCTGGTGGCTCAGACAGTAAAGCGTCTGTCTACAATGCGGGAGACCTGGGTTCGATCCCTGGGTCAGGAAGATCCCCTGCAGAAGGAAATGGCAATCCACTCCAGTACTATTGCCTGGAAAATCCCATGGACAGAGGAGCTTGGTAGGCTACAGTCCATGGGGTCGCAAAGAGTCGGACACAACTGAGCGACTTCACTTTCTGGTAATCTAAAAAGACCACTTTAATCCAATCAAAGATTTATTCAATATCTGATTCATAGTTGAACTTTTGACTTTGTAAGAGCTGCTCTATGTCTGACATACCCTAACTGTTAGGTGGTCATTTGTGGTCAGAACATAAGGTCAAACTGTTTACCTGGGCTATACCTCCACTGGATTTCTTAAACTCTATTTTTTTGTCCACCGAACTACCACAACCTCTATTTTCCCTTTCTGGGCCTATTTTCTCTCTGATATATTATCTCTCTATCTTCTTTCTGTCTTGGTGACTCAGATGCCTTTAAAAAATGTTTCATGTTTCATCCAGTTTTGCTAGATCTTCTCTTCAGGTTGATTGTTCTGAAACAAAATAGCAAATTATTTCTAGAAACAGGACTCCTCCCAACTGGCTTTTTGGTCTCCCCTCTGGAAATTGAATTAACAATAAAAAATATAGCCAATTCTGAAAAGAAGCTGAATTTGAAAATAAAAATATCAAGTTGCACATCTTAAATACATACAATTTAAATTTATCAATTATACTTCAATAAGGCTGAAAAAGATGTGCTAAGGAAGTTTAATATCCACATGGAAAAATAATAAAATTGGATCTCCTGTTCATAGACCATTCCAGATAGCTTAAGAATTTAAAACTGAAAGGCCAAACTTTTACAGGAAAAAATAAAAGAACATTTAGAGGAAAAATAAATTAGAATTTAAATATGGAAGAGAGAGACCAAAACCAAAGAGAAAAAATGCAATCCCCAAAACCATACACTATGCAAATAGAATTTCTATAAATTGTCTTAATATCCTAGAAAATTAAGAGAAGATTACACACCTATGAAATAAGAAAGAATGATACATGAAATAAGAAAGAATGATACAAAAATTATTTATAAAAGAGTCAATTATAAAATATCATTTATAAAAATAATTATAATTATATATAAAGTTCAATTTGCAGAAAGAGAAGATTTTAAAAGCAAATAAAATGAAGTAAAGGAAGTAAATTCAGTTGCAGTAATTTTCAAATCAAGATTTTGGAAACCTTCAAAAATGCTTTAGTCATGTATAGATGAGAGAGTTGGACCATAAAGGAGGTTGAACGCTGAAGAATTGATACTTTCAAACTGTGGTGCTGGAAAAGACTCTTGAGAGTCCCTTGGACAGGAAGGAGACTGAACCNTTTCAAATCAAGATTTTGGAAACCTTCAAAAATGCTTTAGTCATGTATAGATGAGAGAGTTGGACCATAAAGGAGGTTGAACGCTGAAGAATTGATACTTTCAAACTGTGGTGCTGGAAAAGACTCTTGAGAGTCCCTTGGACAGGAAGGAGACTGAACCAGTCAGTCCTAAAGGAAATCAACTCTATATTCATTGGAAGGACTGATGCTGAAGCTGGAGTTCCAATAATTTGGCCACCTGATGTGAAGAACTGACTTACTGGAAAAGATTTTGATGTTGGAAAAGATTGAGGGCATGAAGAGAAGGGGGTGGCAGAGGATTAGATGGTTAGATGGCATCACCAACTCAATGGACATGAGTTTGAGCGAACTCCAGGAGACAGTGAAGGACAGGAAGCCTGGTGTGATGCAATCCATGGGTCGCAAAGAGTCAGACATGACTTAGTGACTGAACAACAACAAAAAAGGCAGAGTCAAATGCATGTATATGTCTGGAAGTCATCTAATTCAAAGAAAATGTTCTCTTTGTATTGATTTTTACAGTCTTTTGAGGATAAAACTAAGCAATAGATTTTAGGGACTAACGATTAATGATTAAGATATCAAAGCTTGTTCAGATATAAATTTATGATAATCGAGTACTTTATTAATATTAACCCTTGTTATTTGGATTTTAGAAACTATATTTTTATAAAAGGCACAAATATGTAAAGTATATGATCTAATATTGTAATCTAGTTATCAAGGTGACTGAAAATCTGACCCTTTGAATACTGCTATACTAGAGGGCCTAGATCTGATAGATAGAGTGCCTGATGAACTATGGAATGAGGTTTGTGACACTGTACAAGAGACAAGGATCAAGACCATCCCCATAGGAAAGAAATGCAAAAAAGCAAAATGGCTGTCTGGGGAGGCCTTACAAATAGCTGTGAAAAGAAGAGAGGTGAAAAGCAAAGGAGAAAAGGAAAGATATAAGCATCTGGATGCAGAGTTCCAAAGAATTGCAAGAGATAAGAAAGCCTTCTTCAGCAAGCAATGCAAAGAGATAGAGGAAAACAACAGAATGGGAAAGACTAGAGATCTCTTCAAGAGAACTAGAGATACCAAGGGAACATTTTATGCAAAGATGGGCTTGATAAAGGACAGAAATGGTATGGACCTAACAGAAGCAGAAGATATTAAGAAGAGGTGGCAAGAATACACAGAAGAACTGTACAGAAAAGATCTTCACGACCCAGATAATCATGAGGATGTGATCACTCATCTAGAGCCAGACATCTTGGAACGTGAAGTCAAGTGGGCCTTAGAAAGCATCACTAAGAACAAAGCTAGTAGAGGTGATGGCATTCCAATTGAGCTGTTTCAAATCCCGAAAGATGATGCTGTGAAAGTGCTGCACTCAATATGCCAGCAAA
>SJYX01000848.1:65967-92132 GCA_006410675.1 Oreotragus oreotragus
GTGTATTTGACCCCTACACTTTATATCTATCCATCTACTTTTCAGCTCCCTGCAGTCTGGCTTTCATAACTCTGTGGGAAAGTGAAAGTGAAAGTGAAGTCGCTCAGTCGTGTCCGACTCTGTGCGACCCCATAGACGGAAGCCCACCAGGCTCCTCTGTCCCTGGGATTCTCCAGGCAAGAACGCTGGAGTGGGCTGCCATTTCCTTCTCCAATGCATGAAAGTGAAAAGTGAAAGTGAAGTCGCTCAGTCGTGTCCAACTCTGTGTGACCCCATAGACAGAAGCCCACCAGGCTCCTCTGTCCCTGGGAATCTCCAGGCAAGAGTACTGGAGTGGGCTGCCATTGCCTTCTCCAGTTGTTATTCCTAGCCCTTGGCTTTTCTTCTTTCCTCATTTCTCATTTTTCTCCCATCTCTTCTCTTTGGGCCTCACTGGAAGAGATGCTTGGATGGCATCAGCGACTCATTGGACATGGGTTTAGGTAGACTCTGGGCATCGGTGATGGACATGGAGGCTTGGGGTGCTGTGGTTCATGGGGTTGCAAAGACTTGGACACGACTGAGTGACTGAACTGAACTGAACTGAACTGGAGCCTCCCCCCTGGTTTTATCTTAAAGTTAGCTGTTCTGTATGTTCTGTCTGTTGGATGCTGCTTCAACCCAGAATTGTGGGGAGAGGGGCTCCGTGAAAGCCTTGGGACGCTCAGGAACACATTCAGCCATTGCCACCAAGAATGCCACTTTAAAGACTCACTACCACCACCTGCTGCCACAACTGTCCATTGAAAGAGAAGCAGGAAGGTTTTTATGTGGGTTTTTTATCTGATAATCAAATGACTAATAATATATTACTAAAATACAAGAACTGCAGGAATGTTACCTGGTGCTGAACATTCTGCAACTCAGTTTCAAGCTCCCAAGGTTGGCTAAATATGCCACTTTTACTGCCCTGTATTGTGATCTCTATGACATTCCTTCAAGCCAAAGGTGGCTCCTGACAGGGTGTTGAAAATTGGCACCAATTAGTTAATTATCAAACCTACCCTCCTTTGTCCCTCTTGTATGTTATCAGTGATAAGTAGCGTGTAAGACTGTAGGACTAAGACAGGAGGGCACTTTGGGGTTTATGAAAGTGAGCAGGTCATATTTTTAGCATTTAGAAGCTTTACACACTTTTTCTGAACGCTTGGTACAAGCTATCAGTTCTGAGTTCCCAAGTGTTGTACTACCTTTAGCACTTTTTTTCCCCCTCCTACTCTGCTTGTTTTCTCAGGCCACCTAATCTTCATCTCTAGCTCTGATTCCAGTCCTGATCACTCTCCTGTGTTCCAAATCCATACCTCCAAGTGCTGGTTTAAAATTCAGTATAGATTCCCTGCAGGCAGCTTCACCTCATCTGTAACTGAACCAGTTTCTTGGCCCTTTGTCTCTTCATTCATTTTGCCCAATAAAAAACACTTATGGTCGTTACCTTGGCAAATGGCAAACATCTTCAACTCTTCCTTATCTCTCTCCAACCCCAGCACACATTTCCATTTCTCCAATCTGTCTTCTACATATTTGTGAAAAATATGTCCCTTAAAAAATAAATATATTCAGTCCCTGGTTAAAAATCTCTATTGAAGACCTGTTGCATGCAAAACAAAGTCTAAAGTCATTAACCTGGCTTGCAAGATTGATCATTATCTGGCCCTAAAATGATTTTCCCTTTGAGATTTTTTTTAATTGGGGTAAAATTTACATACAGTTAGATGCACAGATATTAAGGGTACAATTTAATTAGTTTTGACAAATGTACACGCCCATGTAACTAATGCCTCAATCAAAATACAAAACACTTCCACCACTTTAGAAAATTCCCTAATGCCCCCTTTCAATTTCATAGACAAGCACTGTTCTAATTTTGATCATTCTTGATTAATTTTATCTGTTATCAACATAATGTATTCTTTCCTCACTCAATATAATGATTTTTATATTCATTCACACTGTTTTATTGCTAAGGAGTATTGTATGATGACGCCACCCATTGGAAGTGTTTCCAGTTTGAGGCCATGATAAACAAAGCATCTATAAACATTCTTGTACAAATGGTTTTTGCAGAGTTATATTTTCATTTCCATCAGTTATGAGTGGGAGTGGGATTGCTGGATATATGGTATGAAAGATTATATCATTTTCTACTTTATCAGCAATATACGAGTTGCTCCATATTCTCAACAAAATTTGGTGCTGGCAGTCATTTTAATTTTAGTCACTCTAGTGGTTGAATTGAGATCTTAATTGCTCATTGTGATTTTAGTTTCTATTTCCATGAGAATTAATACATTTGAGCCCTTTCCTCTGTGCTTATTGGGCATTTATATGTCTTCCTTTCTTAGGTGTCTCTTCAAGTATTTTCACCATTTTTAATAGAGTTGATTGCCTTTATATTGTTGCACTGAATGCATTCTTTGTATACCTTTCCTGTAAACCCTTTATCAGATATCTATATTGTGAATATTTTCTGTTAGTCTCTGGCTTGCCTTTGCATTTTCTCACCTGTCTACTTTAATAAGCAAAAGTTTTAAATTTTGATGAAGTTATCAATTTTTTTATGTTTATTGATTTCTGTGCTCTATTTAAAAAATCTTTGCCTGCTCTTAGATAACAAAGATATTCTTTAGGAGCATTTTTCTAGACATTTTATTGTTTTAGCTTTCATGTTCACATCTGTGACACAACTTGAGTTACTGTTTGCATATGGCCTAATTCTTGATGAGACTTGGATGAGTTTACCATCTTGCTGTTGGTTTTTTTTTTTTAATTGTTCAGTCTGCTTTTTGTTTCTCTATTCCTTGCTTCCTGACTTCTTTTGGATTAACAAATATTTTTTATAATTCCATTTTAATTCCTATATAATACCTCTTTGTATCTTTCTTAGGCTTGTCTTAGAGCAGAATTTCTGAGCCTCAGCACTACTGACATTTTGGGTCAAATAATTGTGGAGGCTGTCCTGTGCATTGTAAGATGTTTAGCAGCATCCCTGCCCTGTACTGTATGCCTGAGGAGGTTTTGTTTGTGGGAGTGGGGATGGAGGTTGTATGTTATTAATAAATATTGTAAATGATAAATTGTAGGGTCTAGATTACATCATCTTATTTTAAAGAACAACGTTGAGTGTTGTTCCAAAAAATCTCTTGAATTACTAATGAAATCTCTAGGTCCTGTTGGACTTAGTTTTACTCTGTTAGAGTGGGTTTTTACTTCCTGTCCCTTATCTAGGACATGGTCCTTTCTCCTGAGGTGTGGGCTTCTCAACTGAATGCCTGAGGTCCTCGGTGGGATCTCTCTTCTGCAGCCAGAATGCCAGTCTTTTACAGTGCATAACCTCTGGTGTCTTCATTTAGCAATCAACCCAATAATATACAATCTCTGATAAGCCTAGTAGAGACAATCCCTGCCTATGTGCAGCCCAGCCCTGAACCTCCAACCATGTAAACTTCTTCAAAGCTCTGTTTTCTCTGGTATTCAGGTCCACACATTTCAGTCTCTTCAACAGCCCAGAACCCCAATTTCTGGCTTTTTAAGGAAGATGTTCTACTTGGGCTCCATCTCTCAGTATGAGACAAAGAAGTACTCTTAGGCAAAAAGCTGACATAACTGTGGGGTTCATTTTGTATATTTTCATTTCCTCAGGGATTATTACAGTACTGCACAGCCTACTGCTCATTGCCTGAGAATAGTTGCCACATAATATTTTGTCTAATTTTTACTTGTTACTGACAGGAGACTAAGTCAAGGGTCAGTTACTTTGTAATGGCTTGAAGTGGAAGGGTTTTTTTTCTCTTTTTCTTTACTGTTTAATTAAAATTGAAAACATATCATTTCTCTCTTGACATTAGCAACTGAACTAAAGTCATTATATTGAGGAAAATATAGAGGATGATATGATTTTGAAATTATGTTAAGACATTTAATAGATAAAATTAATTCTAAATCTGAAGATTCTAGCTCCAAATTTGTAGTTATTTAGAATTTAATAGATAAACAGCAATTATCAGAGAGGGATCTCCTTGTCTATCTCATGCCTCTGATCTCTTCCTACCTATTATCATTTGCACCTTAAAACTGCAAATGGTTCTTTGAGGCTCTTTGAACAAATGTAAACATCAGTTAGTTGCATCCAGCCTGCCCCCATGGAATTGCCTCATTAGCTGGCTGCTCTTTGCTGCAATAAAGTCTTTCTTCCTGCTCCTGGCTTCTGGTTCTCCCCTTTTTCTGAACTTATGCACAAGATGTCAGTATATGAAGCAGGATCTTTCTTTTGTGTCTGCCATGTTATATTGGACGGCTCAGATTGTCCAGAAATTTTTTCCTGAACAATTTCCCAAAAAGCCTATTTACGTCTTCTTCTCTTAGCCTCAGCTGCTGAAAAGTCTAACACGCAAATAATAAAGGCTTTTGTTTCATTATATTCCCCCTCTTAGATTACAGGGACCCCAATTCTATCAAGCTTACCTGTTTGACCCTTTTTACAAGTCACACGCACCTCCTCCATAGCTGTTTCTTCTGGGATGACTATTTTAGGATGCACTCCAGGCCACTGCCCCTGGAGTTTATTACTAGTCTTTAAAAAAAACATCCCCGAGTTTAAGTCACAGTTTGATTTTTGCAGTGTCTTCTTTTGAGGAAATTAAAGAATGCATGGTTCAATGTTCAGGAAACTTTCAGTAATGGCTCTGTGCATGCACACTCAGTCACTTCAGTCATGTCTGACTCTGAGAACCCTATGGACTGTAGCCTGCCAGGCCTTTCTGTCCAGGGGATTCTCCAGGCAGGAATATTGGAGTAGGTAGCCCTGCCCTCCTCCAGGGGATCTTCCCAACCCAGGGATCAAACCCACTTCTCCTGCCTTGGTAGGCAGGCTTATTACCACTAGCACTGGCCCTACTTAGGAAGAAACCAGAGTTAAGTCCCTAAGCAGCAAATGCCTGAGCACATTCCTTAGATAATCCCAAGAGTCTCTCTGCAGGAACAGCATGTCAATTATTGCCTCCTGGGGAATTTCTTGATCTAAATATATGCTGGGTGTGTGTAGAGATATGGCTAACAAAACCCCTTTGTGACTTTAATGCTCATGTAAATTGTGCCCCTATGTTATATCTCAAGAAGCCCTGGATTCCACAAAGTAAAGATATAAACTGGACTAAAAATGATCCTAGGTTATGTGTTTAAATCTGTATTTCTGTGTTTTTATGTATGTACTTTGAAAATAATCTGTCTACTATCTTGCAATTTCCTTGAGGACAGTGATTGAATTTACTCTTTAACAGATTTCTGTCCTCCCTGTCAGCCTACTAGGTCCCTGATGTAAAGTTATACACCTGAGGCAATGTAACTTGCTCAGCTCTGAATGATTTCTCTATGGTTACTGTAAACCATTAGAAAAGCAACACAGTCATTCAAATTGGCTTTCTAGACCAAAAATGGTTTTTAAAATGAAACCATGGCCTGCAGAACTATATTCTTTTGGATTGCATCCATCATTATAAAAAGAAACCTAAAGTTCCTCTAAGAAATACAGATGCCAGGAGGAAAAAGGTTTCCAGTGATTAACTGACAGTGGAGTAGAAATGGACATTCAAGCACAAGGGTGCTGCTGCTACTGCTGCTAAGTTGCTTCAGTCGTGTCCGACTCTGTGCGACCCCATAGACAGCAGCCCACCAGGCTCCCCCGTCCCTGGGGTTCTCCAGGCAAGAACACTGGAGTGGGTTGCCATTTCCTTCTCCAATGCATGAAAGTGAAAAGTGAAAGTGAAGTCGCTCAGTTGTGCCCAACTCTTAGCGACAACACGGACTGCAGCCTACCAGGCCCCTTCGTCCATGGGATTTTCTAGGCATGGACGAAGGAGCCTGGTAGGCTTCAGTCCATGGGATTATTCCCATGTAGGTTTGAATCCCAGGTTTATGTCTTATTAGCTAGGTGTCATTGGGAATGATAAGAATGTCTAGAACCTTTCCATTTCCCCATTCTCAAAATGAGGATAATAATACTTAATTTTCAGGTTTGTTTTGAGGATTAAATAAGATGTGCCTCAAATATTGTACATAATCCTCAATCAGATTATAAGCCTCTAATAGAGTATGTCACCTACAATCAACAGATTCAGGTAGTTGACATTAGAAAATGTGAACTAGAGGCAGAAAAGTAGAGAGGATGGTATGATTTTGATACTATGTCTACAAGACTGGTTTAATAGGTAAAATAAATTCTGAATCTGAAGATTCTAGGTATTGGACATACCTTTGATTTAAAAATCATTCATGAGGTTTAGTTTTTAAATTAGGAAAAAAAGATTAACAGAATAATTGAATTAATTTCAAAAGTAATTTTGGAAAACTGTGCTTCACCAAGGTTTGTAAAGGTAAATTTCTTTTTTCAAAAAATTCTGATTTCAAGGTTCAGAGCTCACACTTACCTTCCTTATCAATTAGTGTTAGCAAGAACAATTCTTTATTCTTGCCAAAGATAATGGAAATGAATCCAGCAATCATGAAGAGTTAGCATTGCAGTGGCATTGTGTGAACTAATTCAAATTTCTAGGCTAAAACCAACTGCAAAACATCAGACAGGGAAGATAAACCTCTGAAGTCTTGATAAAGAACATAGTAATTTGTAAATGTGTTTGTGACTATACATTTTATTATTCTACTCAAGGAAAGCTGCATTAACACAATTACCTCCAATGTTCAAAAGACAGAAAATTAACACTCCGAGGTTTCACTCTAAAATAGGATTCTTTCAGTTGAACTAAAACAATAAAAGTTATTTTATCCTCTGTGTATATTAGCATTTCTGAGCTGGAAGGAATATATAAAATTCAACAAATTCTAAACCTAATGTGTAAAGCCCATCTACTGAGTTCTTAATTTCAGTGTTTATATTTTTCAGTTTTAAAATTTCTAATTGATTCTTACAACTTCCAGTTTTCTGCTGAAATTTCTCTTCTTGTCATGTAATTTATCAAACATATTAATCAGTTATTTTAAACTTATGCCATCTGGGTCTCTAGTATGTCTGTTTCTATTTCCTGATTTTTTCCCCTTTTTAAGTATTAATAAATTGTTGTCTTTTATCATACTTATTGGGGGCTTTCCCAATGGCTCTAGCAGTAAAGAATCCGCCTGCAATGCAGGAGACAGGGGTTCAATTCCCGGGCCAGGAAGATCCCTTGGAGGAGGAATTGGTAACCACTTCCAATATCCTTGCCTGGAAAATCCCATGGACAGAAGAGCCTGGTGTGCTACAGTCCATAGGGCCACAAGGACTGAGCATGGGATGAATGGACGAATGGTCATACTTAGCTGCAGTTGTACTTATCAAACACTGAATGTTGTATTTTTAAAATGGTAGAAGATACTTTGAGGCTTTAAAATGTTATCTTCCTCCAGAGATGGTCTCCTTTTGCTTCTGACAGGAAGTTAAGATAGGGGCAAATTGTCTTACTTTTGTCTGGAATTAAGCTGATTTGAAGCTTGGTTTAAATTGTAGTGAGAGCTGGCGCATTAACTGTTCACGCTTTTTTTTATTGTGGCAAAATACATGTAATATAAAACTCACTATATTAATTCTTTTAAAATATATGGTCCAGTGGCATTACATGCATTCATACTGTCATGCAACCATCCTCACCAGCCATCTTTAGTACTCTTTGCATCTTTCAAAACTGAAACTCTATACCAACTAATAACTCCCCATGACACTTTTTCCCCAGCTCATGGCAATCACCATTTTACTTCTATTTTCTTTTTTCTTTTTAAAAAATCTCTTTTCCCACATGTGCCATCCTCTGGTACCCACTATCCTACTGCCCATGCTATGAGTTTTTTTTTAAATTCCATGCAACATTTGGCTTTCTATGTCTGCCTTATTTCACATATCATAATATCCTACGTGCATATCATGGATATTATATGTATTATGTGTATCATGCATATTATCACAAATGGCAAGATGGATGTGTGTATATGTGTATGCCTGTGTCTACCACATTCCCTTTATCCATTCATTTGCTGACAGACATTTAGGTTGTTTCCATGTCTTGCCCATTTGTGAATAATGCTACAATAAGCATAGGAGTTCAAGTATCTCTTCAAGATAGGGATTTTATTTCCTTTGAACACATTCTCACCAGCACTTGTTATCTTTTGACTTTTTGAGAATAGGCAACTTAACAGGAATGGGGTGATATCTCTTTGTGGTTTGGATTTTCATATCCCTGATGATTAGTGATGTTTAGCAACTTTTCATGTACCTATTGGCCATTTGTATGTCTTTGCAAAAATGTCAGTTCAGGTGTGCTGTCCATTTTTTAATTAGATTCTTTGAGCTGTATGAGTATTTTATACATTATGGATATTAAGCCCCTTATCAGATAGACGGTTTGAAAATATTTTTTCCTATTCTGTATGTTGCTTTTTCATGTTTTAAAATTCTATCTTTTTGTGGTACAGAAGCTTTATAGTTTGATGTGCTCCTACTTATGTACTTCTGCTTTGCTTTTGTCATTTGTGCTTTTGGTATGATGTTCAAAAAATAATTGCCAAGATCAATGTCAAGGAAATTACCTTTTTTTTCTAAAAGTTTTACAGTTTCAGGTCTTACATTTAAGTCTTTATTTTATTTCAAATTAATTTTTTGAGTGGTGCAAGACAGGAATCCAGTTTCACTCTTCTACATGTGATTACCAGTTTCACCAGAACCAGTTATTGGAAAAAAAAACAATCTTTTTTCCACATTGAGGATTATTGGTTCTGTTGTGAAATATTAGTTGACTGTCTATTCATGGGTTCATTTCTGGGCTCCTGATTCTATTCCATTGGTCTTATATTTGTTTTATGCCAATACCATATTGTTTTGCTTACTATAGCTTTGCAATATAATTTGAAACAAGAAAGTCTGATTGCCTCCAGGTCTACTCTTCTTGTTAATGATTACTTTAGCCATTTGGGGCCTTTTGTGGTTCCATATGAATTTTAGGATTTTTTTTCTATTTCTGTGAAAAATGACACTGGAATTTTGGTAAGAATCACTTTGAATCTAGAGATCACTTTGGGTAGTATGACCATTTTAATATTAATTCCTCCAATTCATGAACTCAGGATATCTTTCCATTTATTTATATCTTCTTTAATTTCTTTCATCAACATTTTATAGTTTTCAATGTTCAGATCTTTCACCTCCTTGGTTAAATTTAATCCTAACTATTTTATTCTTTTTGATACTATTGAAAATGGGGTTCTTTTTCTTAATTTTTTTGTATAGTTTATCATTAGTGTTTACAAACACAATTGATTTATGTATGTTGATTTTATAACTTGCTGAATTGATTTATCAGTTCTAACAATATCTTAGTAGAGTCTTCAGCGTCTCTTTATGTAAGATTTTGTCATCTTCAAAAAGAGACAATTTTAGTTCTTCCTTTTAGTTGTGCCTTTCATTTCTTTTTCTTGTCTAATTGTTCTGGCTAGAAATTCCAGTACTCTGTTGAATAATAGTGTGAGAATGTGCATCCTTGTCTTATTCCTGATCTTAGATGAAAAGCTTTCTGCTTTCCACCACTGAATATTATGTTTGCTGTGGGCTTGTCATATTGATATACAGTCCTTCTGTATCTAATTTGTTGAAAGTTTTTATAATGAAAGGATGGTGAATTTTGTCAAATGCTTTTTCTGTATCTATATGATCATATAATTTTTATTCTTCATTTTGTTAATGTGTATATCACATTGATTGATTTTTGTATGTTGAATTATCCATGCTTTCCAGGGATTAATCCCACTTGATCATGGTGTGCAGTTTAATGTGCTGTTGAATTTGATTTGCTAATATTTTGTTGAGGAATGTTGTATCTATGTTCATCAGTAATATTAGCCTGTAGTTTTCTTATAGAGTCCTTGTTTGGCTTTGATACCAAGGTAATGCTGACCTAACAAAATGAGTTTGGAAAAATTCCTTTCTCTTCCACTCTTTGGGAGAGTTTGAGAAAGATGGATATTAGATCTTCCTCAAATGTTTGGTATATTTTACCAGTGAAGCCATCTAATGCTGAACTTCAGTTTGTTGGAAAATTTTTAAACTACTAATTATTCAATATTACTCATAATTGGTGTGTTTAGATTTTGTATTTCTTCAGGATTCAGCCTTGGTAGATTGTATGTTTCCAAAAAGATCCATTTCTTCTAAGTTATCCAATATATTGGCATATAATTGTTCATAATGTTCTTTTATGATCCCTTGTATGTCTGTGGTATCAGTTGTTTTTCTAGTTCCTTGAGGTATAAAGTTAGATTGCTTATTTGAGATCATTTTTTTTTCATAATGTAGGCTTTCATCACCATAAAATTCTCTTTTAGCATTGCTTTTGGTGTTGTGTTGGTGTATGTTATCCATTTCTTCTAAGTTATCCAATATATTGGCATATAATTGTTCATAATGTTCTTTTATGATCCCTTGTATGTCTGTGGTATCAGTTGTTTTTCTAGTTCCTTGAGGTATAAAGTTAGATTGCTTATTTGAGATCATTTTTTTTTCATAATGTAGGCTTTCATCACCATAAAATTCTCTTTTAGCATTGCTTTTGGTGTTGTGTTGGTGTATGTTGTGTTTTCATTTTCATTTGTCTCAAGATATTTTGTATTTCCCTTTTGCTTTCTTCTTTCACTCATTGGTTGTTCAGAAGTTTGTAGTTTCATTTTCACACATTCTTCAGTTTTCCAGCTTTTCTTCTCTTGTTGATTTCTAGTTTCATACTATAATGGTCAGACAAGATTACTGACATGATTTCAATGTTAAATTTGTTAAGACTTGATTTTTGATCTAATATATGATTTATCCCGGAGAATGTTTTGTGAGCACTTGAGAAGAACATGTATTCTGCTGCCATTGGATGGAATTTTTCATATATGCCTGTTAGGGTTATTTGATTTAAAGTGTAGTTCAGGAATGTTAAAAAGAGGTTTCAGTTCGACAGTGGTTAGTTTTCAGTAGGGTCTAATCCAGTGAATATAACCTAAGAATTTTTGGTAATCATTTAAAGTAATAAGTTGGTCTTTTCTCAATTGCAGTNAGATAACAAAGATATTCTTTAGGAGCATTTTTCTAGACATTTTATTGTTTTAGCTTTCATGTTCACATCTGTGACACAACTTGAGTTACTGTTTGCATATGGCCTAATTCTTGATGAGACTTGGATGAGTTTACCATCTTGCTGTTGGTTTTTTTTTTTTAATTGTTCAGTCTGCTTTTTGTTTCTCTATTCCTTGCTTCCTGACTTCTTTTGGATTAACAAATATTTTTTATAATTCCATTTTAATTCCTATATAATACCTCTTTGTATCTTTCTTAGGCTTGTCTTAGAGCAGAATTTCTGAGCCTCAGCACTACTGACATTTTGGGTCAAATAATTGTGGAGGCTGTCCTGTGCATTGTAAGATGTTTAGCAGCATCCCTGCCCTGTACTGTATGCCTGAGGAGGTTTTGTTTGTGGGAGTGGGGATGGAGGTTGTATGCTATTAATAAATATTGTAAATGATAAATTGTAGGGTCTAGATTACATCATCTTATTTTAAAGAACAACGTTGAGTGTTGTTCCAAAAAATCTCTTGAATTACTAATGAAATCTCTAGGTCCTGTTGGACTTAGTTTTACTCTGTTAGAGTGGGTTTTTACTTCCTGTCCCTTATCTAGGACATGGTCCTTTCTCCTGAGGTGTGGGCTTCTCAACTGAATGCCTGAGGTCCTCGGTGGGATCTCTCTTCTGCAGCCAGAATGCCAGTCTTTTACAGTGCATAACCTCTGGTGTCTTCATTTAGCAATCAACCCAATAATATACAATCTCTGATAAGCCTAGTAGAGACAATCCCTGCCTATGTGCAGCCCAGCCCTGAACCTCCAACCATGTAAACTTCTTCAAAGCTCTGTTTTCTCTGGTATTCAGGTCCACACATTTCAGTCTCTTCAACAGCCCAGAACCCCAATTTCTGGCTTTTTAAGGAAGATGTTCTACTTGGGCTCCATCTCTCAGTATGAGACAAAGAAGTACTCTTAGGCAAAAAGCTGACATAACTGTGGGGTTCATTTTGTATATTTTCATTTCCTCAGGGATTATTACAGTACTGCACAGCCTACTGCTCATTGCCTGAGAATAGTTGCCACATAATATTTTGTCTAATTTTTACTTGTTACTGACAGGAGACTAAGTCAAGGGTCAGTTACTTTGTAATGGCTTGAAGTGGAAGGGTTTTTTTTCTCTTTTTCTTTACTGTTTAATTAAAATTGAAAACATATCATTTCTCTCTTGACATTAGCAACTGAACTAAAGTCATTATATTGAGGAAAATATAGAGGATGATACGATTTTGAAATTATGTTAAGACATTTAATAGATAAAATTAATTCTAAATCTGAAGATTCTAGCTCCAAATTTGTAGTTATTTAGAATTTAATAGATAAACAGCAATTATCAGAGAGGGATCTCCTTGTCTATCTCATGCCTCTGATCTCTTCCTACCTATTATCATTTGCACCTTAAAACTGCAAATGGTTCTTTGAGGCTCTTTGAACAAATGTAAACATCAGTTAGTTGCATCCAGCCTGCCCCCATGGAATTGCCTCATTAGCTGGCTGCTCTTTGCTGCAATAAAGTCTTTCTTCCTGCTCCTGGCTTCTGGTTCTCCCCTTTTTCTGAACTTATGCACAAGATGTCAGTATATGAAGCAGGATCTTTCTTTTGTGTCTGCCATGTTATATTGGACGGCTCAGATTGTCCAGAAATTTTTTCCTGAACAATTTCCCAAAAAGCCTATTTACGTCTTCTTCTCTTAGCCTCAGCTGCTGAAAAGTCTAACACGCAAATAACAAAGGCTTTTGTTTCATTATATTCCCCCTCTTAGATTACAGGGACCCCAATTCTATCAAGCTTACCTGTTTGACCCTTTTTACAAGTCACACGCACCTCCTCCATAGCTGTTTCTTCTGGGATGACTATTTTAGGATGCACTCCAGGCCACTGCCCCTGGAGTTTATTACTAGTCTTTAAAAAAAACATCCCCGAGTTTAAGTCACAGTTTGATTTTTGCAGTGTCTTCTTTTGAGGAAATTAAAGAATGCATGGTTCAATGTTCAGGAAACTTTCAGTAATGGCTCTGTGCATGCACACTCAGTCACTTCAGTCATGTCTGACTCTGAGAACCCTATGGACTGTAGCCTGCCAGGCCTTTCTGTCCAGGGGATTCTCCAGGCAGGAATATTGGAATAGGTAGCCCTGCCCTCCTCCAGGGGATCTTCCCAACCCAGGGATCAAACCCACTTCTCCTGCCTTGGTAGGCAGGCTTATTACCACTAGCACTGGCCCTACTTAGGAAGAAACCAGAGTTAAGTCCCTAAGCAGCAAATGCCTGAGCACATTCCTTAGATAATCCCAAGAGTCTCTCTGCAGGAACAGCATGTCAATTATTGCCTCCTGGGGAATTTCTTGATCTAAATATATGCTGGGTGTGTGTAGAGATATGGCTAACAAAACCCCTTTGTGACTTTAATGCTCATGTAAATTGTGCCCCTATGTTATATCTCAAGAAGCCCTGGATTCCACAAAGTAAAGATATAAACTGGACTAAAAATGATCCTAGGTTATGTGTTTAAATCTGTATTTCTGTGTTTTTATGTATGTACTTTGAAAATAATCTGTCTACTATCTTGCAATTTCCTTGAAGACAGTGATTGAATTTACTCTTTAACAGATTTCTGTCCTCCCTGTCAGCCTACTAGGTCCCTGATGTAAAGTTATACACCTGAGGCAATGTAACTTGCTCAGCTCTGAATGATTTCTCTATGGTTACTGTAAACCATTAGAAAAGCAACACAGTCATTCAAATTGGCTTTCTAGACCAAAAATGGTTTTTAAAATGAAACCATGGCCTGCAGAACTATATTCTTTTGGATTGCATCCATCATTATAAAAAGAAACCTAAAGTTCCTCTAAGAAATACAGATGCCAGGAGGAAAAAGGTTTCCAGTGATTAACTGACAGTGGAGTAGAAATGGACATTCAAGCACAAGGGTGCTGCTGCTACTGCTGCTAAGTTGCTTCAGTCGTGTCCGACTCTGTGCGACCCCATAGACAGCAGCCCACCAGGCTCCCCCGTCCCTGGGGTTCTCCAGGCAAGAACACTGGAGTGGGTTGCCATTTCCTTCTCCAATGCATGAAAGTGAAAAGTGAAAGTGAAGTCACTCAGTTGTGCCCAACTCTTAGCGACAACACGGACTGCAGCCTACCAGGCCCCTTCGTCCATGGGATTTTCTAGGCATGGACGAAGGAGCCTGGTAGGCTTCAGTCCATGGGATTATTCCCATGTAGGTTTGAATCCCAGGTTTATGTCTTATTAGCTAGGTGTCATTGGGAATGATAAGAATGTCTAGAACCTTTCCATTTCCCCATTCTCAAAATGAGGATAATAATACTTAATTTTCAGGTTTGTTTTGAGGATTAAATAAGATGTGCCTCAAATATTGTACATAATCCTCAATCAGATTATAAGCCTCTAATAGAGTATGTCACCTACAATCAACAGATTCAGGTAGTTGACATTAGAAAATGTGAACTAGAGGCAGAAAAGTAGAGAGGATGGTATGATTTTGATACTATGTCTACAAGACTGGTTTAATAGGTAAAATAAATTCTGAATCTGAAGATTCTAGGTATTGGACATACCTTTGATTTAAAAATCATTCATGAGGTTTAGTTTTTAAATTAGGAAAAAAAGATTAACAGAATAATTGAATTAATTTCAAAAGTAATTTTGGAAAACTGTGCTTCACCAAGGTTTGTAAAGGTAAATTTCTTTTTTCAAAAAATTCTGATTTCAAGGTTCAGAGCTCACACTTACCTTCCTTATCAATTAGTGTTAGCAAGAACAATTCTTTATTCTTGCCAAAGATAATGGAAATGAATCCAGCAATCATGAAGAGTTAGCATTGCAGTGGCATTGTGTGAACTAATTCAAATTTCTAGGCTAAAACCAACTGCAAAACATCAGACAGGGAAGATAAACCTCTGAAGTCTTGATAAAGAACATAGTAATTTGTAAATGTGTTTGTGACTATACATTTTATTATTCTACTCAAGGAAAGCTGCATTAACACAATTACCTCCAATGTTCAAAAGACAGAAAATTAACACTCCGAGGTTTCACTCTAAAATAGGATTCTTTCAGTTGAACTAAAACAATAAAAGTTATTTTATCCTCTGTGTATATTAGCATTTCTGAGCTGGAAGGAATATATAAAATTCAACAAATTCTAAACCTAATGTGTAAAGCCCATCTACTGAGTTCTTAATTTCAGTGTTTATATTTTTCAGTTTTAAAATTTCTAATTGATTCTTACAACTTCCAGTTTTCTGCTGAAATTTCTCTTCTTGTCATGTAATTTATCAAACATATTAATCAGTTATTTTAAACTTATGCCATCTGGGTCTCTAGTATGTCTGTTTCTATTTCCTGATTTTTTCCCCTTTTTAAGTATTAATAAATTGTTGTCTTTTATCATACTTATTGGGGGCTTTCCCAATGGCTCTAGCAGTAAAGAATCCGCCTGCAATGCAGGAGACAGGGGTTCAATTCCCGGGCCAGGAAGATCCCTTGGAGGAGGAATTGGTAACCACTTCCAATATCCTTGCCTGGAAAATCCCATGGACAGAAGAGCCTGGTGTGCTACAGTCCATAGGGCCACAAGGACTGAGCATGGGATGAATGGACGAATGGTCATACTTAGCTGCAGTTGTACTTATCAAACACTGAATGTTGTATTTTTAAAATGGTAGAAGATACTTTGAGGCTTTAAAATGTTATCTTCCTCCAGAGATGGTCTCCTTTTGCTTCTGACAGGAAGTTAAGATAGGGGCAAATTGTCTTACTTTTGTCTGGAATTAAGCTGATTTGAAGCTTGGTTTAAATTGTAGTGAGAGCTGGCGCATTAACTGTTCACGCTTTTTTTTATTGTGGCAAAATACATGTAATATAAAACTCACTATATTAATTCTTTTAAAATATATGGTCCAGTGGCATTACATGCATTCATACTGTCATGCAACCATCCTCACCAGCCATCTTTAGTACTCTTTGCATCTTTCAAAACTGAAACTCTATACCAACTAATAACTCCCCATGACACTTTTTCCCCAGCTCATGGCAATCACCATTTTACTTCTATTTTCTTTTTTCTTTTTAAAAAATCTCTTTTCCCACATGTGCCATCCTCTGGTACCCACTATCCTACTGCCCATGCTATGAGTTTTTTTTTAAATTCCATGCAACATTTGGCTTTCTATGTCTGCCTTATTTCACATATCATAATATCCTACGTGCATATCATGGATATTATATGTATTATGTGTATCATGCATATTATCACAAATGGCAAGATGGATGTGTGTATATGTGTATGCCTGTGTCTACCACATTCCCTTTATCCATTCATTTGCTGACAGACATTTAGGTTGTTTCCATGTCTTGCCCATTTGTGAATAATGCTACAATAAGCATAGGAGTTCAAGTATCTCTTCAAGATAGGGATTTTATTTCCTTTGAACACATTCTCACCAGCACTTGTTATCTTTTGACTTTTTGAGAATAGGCAACTTAACAGGAATGGGGTGATATCTCTTTGTGGTTTGGATTTTCATATCCCTGATGATTAGTGATGTTTAGCAACTTTTCATGTACCTATTGGCCATTTGTATGTCTTTGCAAAAATGTCAGTTCAGGTGTGCTGTCCATTTTTTAATTAGATTCTTTGAGCTGTATGAGTATTTTATACATTATGGATATTAAGCCCCTTATCAGATAGACGGTTTGAAAATATTTTTTCCTATTCTGTATGTTGCTTTTTCATGTTTTAAAATTCTATCTTTTTGTGGTACAGAAGCTTTATAGTTTGATGTGCTCCTACTTATGTACTTCTGCTTTGCTTTTGTCATTTGTGCTTTTGGTATGATGTTCAAAAAATAATTGCCAAGATCAATGTCAAGGAAATTACCTTTTTTTTCTAAAAGTTTTACAGTTTCAGGTCTTACATTTAAGTCTTTATTTTATTTCAAATTAATTTTTTGAGTGGTGCAAGACAGGAATCCAGTTTCACTCTTCTACATGTGATTACCAGTTTCACCAGAACCAGTTATTGGAAAAAAAAACAATCTTTTTTCCACATTGAGGATTATTGGTTCTGTTGTGAAATATTAGTTGACTGTCTATTCATGGGTTCATTTCTGGGCTCCTGATTCTATTCCATTGGTCTTATATTTGTTTTATGCCAATACCATATTGTTTTGCTTACTATAGCTTTGCAATATAATTTGAAACAAGAAAGTCTGATTGCCTCCAGGTCTACTCTTCTTGTTAATGATTACTTTAGCCATTTGGGGCCTTTTGTGGTTCCATATGAATTTTAGGATTTTTTTTCTATTTCTGTGAAAAATGACACTGGAATTTTGGTAAGAATCACTTTGAATCTAGAGATCACTTTGGGTAGTATGACCATTTTAATATTAATTCCTCCAATTCATGAACTCAGGATATCTTTCCATTTATTTATATCTTCTTTAATTTCTTTCATCAACATTTTATAGTTTTCAATGTTCAGATCTTTCACCTCCTTGGTTAAATTTAATCCTAACTATTTTATTCTTTTTGATACTATTGAAAATGGGGTTCTTTTTCTTAATTTTTTTGTATAGTTTATCATTAGTGTTTACAAACACAATTGATTTATGTATGTTGATTTTATAACTTGCTGAATTGATTTATCAGTTCTAACAATATCTTAGTAGAGTCTTCAGCGTCTCTTTATGTAAGATTTTGTCATCTTCAAAAAGAGACAATTTTAGTTCTTCCTTTTAGTTGTGCCTTTCATTTCTTTTTCTTGTCTAATTGTTCTGGCTAGAAATTCCAGTACTCTGTTGAATAATAGTGTGAGAATGTGCATCCTTGTCTTATTCCTGATCTTAGATGAAAAGCTTTCTGCTTTCCACCACTGAATATTATGTTTGCTGTGGGCTTGTCATATTGATATACAGTCCTTCTGTATCTAATTTGTTGAAAGTTTTTATAATGAAAGGATGGTGAATTTTGTCAAATGCTTTTTCTGTATCTATATGATCATATAATTTTTATTCTTCATTTTGTTAATGTGTATATCACATTGATTGATTTTTGTATGTTGAATTATCCATGCTTTCCAGGGATTAATCCCACTTGATCATGGTGTGCAGTTTAATGTGCTGTTGAATTTGATTTGCTAATATTTTGTTGAGGAATGTTGTATCTATGTTCATCAGTAATATTAGCCTGTAGTTTTCTTATAGAGTCCTTGTTTGGCTTTGATACCAAGGTAATGCTGACCTAACAAAATGAGTTTGGAAAAATTCCTTTCTCTTCCACTCTTTGGGAGAGTTTGAGAAAGATGGATATTAGATCTTCCTCAAATGTTTGGTATATTTTACCAGTGAAGCCATCTAATGCTGAACTTCAGTTTGTTGGAAAATTTTTAAACTACTAATTATTCAATATTACTCATAATTGGTGTGTTTAGATTTTGTATTTCTTCAGGATTCAGCCTTGGTAGATTGTATGTTTCCAAAAAGATCCATTTCTTCTAAGTTATCCAATATATTGGCATATAATTGTTCATAATGTTCTTTTATGATCCCTTGTATGTCTGTGGTATCAGTTGTTTTTCTAGTTCCTTGAGGTATAAAGTTAGATTGCTTATTTGAGATCATTTTTTTTGTCATAATGTAGGCTTTCATCACCATAAAATTCTCTTTTAGCATTGCTTTTGGTGTTGTGTTGGTGTATGTTGTGTTTTCATTTTCATTTGTCTCAAGATATTTTGTATTTCCCTTTTGCTTTCTTCTTTCACTCATTGGTTGTTCAGAAGTTTGTAGTTTCATTTTCACACATTCTTCAGTTTTCCAGCTTTTCTTCTCTTGTTGATTTCTAGTTTCATACTATAATGGTCAGACAAGATTACTGACATGATTTCAATGTTAAATTTGTTAAGACTTGATTTTTGATCTAATATATGATTTATCCCAGAGAATGTTTTGTGAGCACTTGAGAAGAACATGTATTCTGCTGCCATTGGATGGAATTTTTCATATATGCCTGTTAGGGTTATTTGATTTAAAGTGTAGTTCAGGAATGTTAAAAAGAGGTTTCAGTTCGACAGTGGTTAGTTTTCAGTAGGGTCTAATCCAGTGAATATAACCTAAGAATTTTTGGTAATCATTTAAAGTAATAAGTTGGTCTTTTCTCAATTGCAGTGGGGCATGAGTCACTGTTTCTGAATTTATGACTCTTCCTAGCTTGGCATGAGTCACTGTTTCTGAATTTATGAGTCTTCCTAGCCTTTATTTTAAAGTCTATCCAAACCCTGAGAATATTAGAGAACTCCTGAATCCATGGAACATTAATAAATAGGAGCTAATCAAACACCTCCATATATATACTGAAACCAAGCACCACCCAAGGGCCAACAAGTTCCAGAGGAAGACATACCACGCAAATTCTCCAGCAACAGAAGAACACATCCCTGAGCTTCAATATACAGGAAGCTCAAAGTTACTCCAAAACCACTGACGTCTCATAACCTATTACTGGTCACTCCATTGCACTCCAGAGAGAAGAAATCCAGCTCCACCCACCAGAACTCCAGCACAAGCCTCCCTCACCAAGAAACCTTGACAAGCCACAGATACAACCCTACCCACAGTGAGGAAACTCCATAATAAAGAGAACTCCACAAATTCCCAAAATATAGAAAGGCCACCCCAAACACAGCAATATAACCAAGATGAAGAGACAGAGGAATACTCAGCAGGTAAAGGAACAGGAGAAATGTCCACCAAACCAAACAAAAGAGGAAGAGATAGGGAATCTACCTGAGAAAGAATTCCGAATATTGATAGTGAAAATGATCCAAAATCTTGAAATAAAAATGGAATCACAGATAAATAGCCTGGAGACAAGGATTGAGAAGATGCAAGAAAGGTTTAACAAGGACTTAGAAGAAATAAAAAAGAGTCATTGTACAATAAATAATGCAATAAATGAGATCAGGAACACTCTGGAGGCAACAAATAGTAGAATAACGGAGGCAGAAGANTTTCAAGGAGTAAGCGTCTTTTAATTTCATGGCTGCAGTCACCATCTGCAGTGATTTTGGAGCCCAAAAAAGTAAAGTCTGACACTGTGTCCACTGTTTTCCCATCTATTTCCCATGAAGTGATGGGACCAGATGCCATGATCTTCGTTTTCTGAATGTTGAGCTTTAAGCCAACTTTTTAACTCTCCTCTTTCACTTTCATCAAGAGGCTTTTTAGCTCCTCTTCACTTTCTGCCATAAGGGTGGTGTCATCTGCATATCTGAGGTTATTGATGTTTCTCCTGGCAATCTTGATTCCAGTTTGTGCTTCTTCTAGCCCATGCACCCATTTAAAAACCACGTGTTTGTTTTCTGTCATGATGGAGGACTTGTGAATGCCAAGTCCTTTTGGCCCTTCAGGCTAGGTTATTTGGGAGCCAGTCCCTCCAGTGGCAACTATAAATGTTGGAATGCCAGATGTACAATCAAAACCTTGCTCTCCTCAGGGAGAATCTGGGAGTTGGAGGTTCCCTCCCAATTGTAAGGCACTGTCTCAAGAGTGGGGTTTATCGTGTCAGTGTCTCAGTTCTTCCTACTTGTTTTGTTGTGGGTATTCTTTCAGTCCTCTCATGGGTAGGAGCTATATAGTTTCTGGATTTCTCCCAGAGAGAATTGATCCATCTGTAGCTATATATTCAGTGCATCCACGGGAGGAGGGAAATTTAGGAGCCTCCTCTTCCACCATCTTGCTGATATACCAGTTCACTCTTTTCCCTAAGGTACAATCTTTCAAGAGTTTCAACTGAAACTCATCAGTATCCACAAGGACTCCTCCTCCTTGTAGAGCTTTGAACTCAAGTTTTTAGCCTACAAATGCATGAGATTCCTAAAACCTCTGTTCAGTTTCTCAGCCTCTCAACTCTTGCCTTCAAATTGGCAAATGCTTTAGGGACTCTTGATGAACCACAGTTCCTTACCTATAAAATGGGACTAACACCACAGACCTTGCAATGTTGTTGGAACACTTGCGTGAAACAACTTTTGTAAAACAAATAATGCAATGCTTTGTACTTAATAACTGCTCAATCCATGTCATTTTTCTCTCATTTTTTTTGTGGATCTAACCCTTCCTTGCAAAATGTTCCAGGAAAAACTACAATGACAGCCATATGGCAGTTTTTCTAGACAGGATTTGAAGGGAGGGAAAGCACTATTTCAACTGTCTTTTCACAGCATCTGAAGCACAAGTACCTTATGCCTATCTTGTATGTGGAATTCAGCATCACTGTTCATCATTTTTTCAAAATAAGCCATAGAAAAGCACAAGTTATTTAGAGCAAAGTGCCTAATTCAGAATGCAATATTTATGAGCTAATTTGAATTTCATATGAGGAGGAATTCTAACATTTTTCTTACCCTTGGAAAAATAAAAATTTGTAGCATATGCATAAATATTATTAGAGGTCAAAGGACACACATGGGCTTAGTGACACTTGTAAATCAGTTCCTCTCCTCCATGAGCACAGGAAAAGGTATAAAATACAAACACTTGGCACTACTTTATAGAACCATGGATCACATCACAAAGAATGGCTTTTTTTGTTTCTTGTTTACTTTGAGAGACAAACCTTCCTGCCCCTTCAGAAGCTGGAGACTTCTTTGAAGCAGGTATCTGAAAAGAAATGCCATAATGCAAAGAACTTCCCTTCTTAACTCAGTAAAATTGGCAACCTCAGCCTGCATGAGGGTAACAGTGGCCCTGCTACAGTTTACCATCATCATGGATTGGGATATGAGATCAATGCTGGGCTCTTAGAGATACTTCTTTAAAAACAGCTCTATTGAGTTATTATTTGCATGCAATAAACCACACCCATTTAAAGTGTACATTTCCATGAATTTTTATATATGTGTGAAGATACCACCATAATGAAGATATAGAACATTTCCACTTCCCCACCCAGAGATTCCTGTGACCATCTGTAGTCTATCTCTCCTTCTACCCTCAGTCCCAGATACCCACTGATATGCTGTCTCAATAAATCAATTTACATTTCTATATTAGTTTGTATTTTCTAGAATTTTATATAAATGTAATCATACAGTGTAAGTCTTTTTTTGTCTAGCTTCTCTCACTCACCATAATGTATTTGAGGTTCATCATACTATTGCATATAATGGCAATTCATTCCTATGTATTACTGAGTAGTATTCCATTGTATAAGCACACTACAATTTGTTTTATGTTTTCACTTATTGATGACATTTGTATTACTTCCAGCTTTCACTATTACAAGCAAAAGTGCTGTTGACATTCGCATATAAGTCATTCTGTGGATATGTGTTTTCATTTCTCTTGAGTAAATACCTGGAGTGGAATGGCTAGATAATATGGTTTTTAACTTTATTAGAAATTGACAAATCATTTTCCAGAGTGATTGTACTACCTTATATCCCCACAAGCAATGTGTGAAAGTTCTAGTTTCGGGGATACTACTTAACATGCGTTATATTTATTTAAAGAAATTAACTCAGAACAACTAGCCTATAGTAGGTATATAGTAAGGCTTGGCATTGAGTTCTTCATTTATGCTCTATGAGTCTCTTTCTGCATCTGAAAAAAATAAAATAATAATAGAATCTACCTACTAGATTGTTTTGATGTTCACATGAGATATAAAGATCTTAACATATGGCAAGTTATCAATAAATGCTATCTATTATTATTATCATCAGCTATGCATTATTAAGGCTATATGCCAAGGACTTACTAAGAGTTATATATTTATCATCTTATTTACTCTTCCCAAGACCTTGAAATATAGATTTTCATTATATATACCTTGCAGAAAAAGAAACTGTAATTCAGAAAAGTTAAATGACTTGCTAAAAAATCTCATGACAAATGAGTGATTATCTGAAATTCAAACCCAGACAATGTAATTAGAAAGCTCAAGCATTTAAGCATTATGTTGGCTGGGCTTGCATTCTAACAGGATTAAGAGCGAATATGGGTGCATTGCTATCATCCTTCCATGCAGGTTGTCACAATATATATGTTATTATTTGCTCTTTGGTAAACCACTCAACAGAGAGAGTACTCGGTGTTTCAGTAGCTTGTGTCCCATTCTGATTTGTAAATTCATGGCACCTAACTACAAATCATGGAGAGAAATAACCCTCTATATCCCATATCTCGTTTGTCCCTTCTGTTCCATGAGATTACCCTGTCTTAGTTGTCTAAGCCTTTTCCAGAACAGCCTTTTACCTGAAATGCTGCTTGAAGAGATAGGTACCTACTAAATTGGAAAAGTGCCTTAGAGTGCCTCCTACTCAAGCTCCACATATGCCTGTCCCATCAGCCATCAATTCCACTCCTAGATGCTTAAAAGAAATGAATATATATATTCACCAAAGGAAGCATGTTAGGATATTCATAGCAGCACTACTTGTAATAGCCCCAAATGGGAAAAAAACCAAAAGACCATCAACAGTATAGAAGTACATTATGTGGAAGAATTGACGCTTTTGAACTGTGGTGTTGGAGAAGACTCTTGAGAGTCCCTCGGACTGCAAGATCAAGCCAGTCCATCCTAAAGAAAATCAGTCCTGAATATTCACTGGACGAACTGATGCTGAAGCTGAAACTCCAATACTTTGACCACCTGATTCAAAGAACCAACTCATTGGAAAAGACCCTGATGCTGGGAAAGATTGAAGGCGGGAGAAGAAGGGAACAACAGAGGTTGGATGGCATCACCAACGCGATGGACATGAGTCTGAGTAGGCTCCGGTGATGGACAGGGATGCCTGGCGTGCTGCAGTCCATGGGGTCAGAAAGAGTCAGACTGAACTGAACTGATACAAAAAATAATTCACAGCAATGAAAATCAATACATTATAACTATATGCAAAAGTACATGCCACATATGTGTAAAAATACTCATAAACATAATACTGAGTGAAAGAAACCAGACCTAGAAGAGTACATACAATATGATTCCGTTTATATAAAGTTTTAAAATAGGCAAAAATAGTCCATGGTATTTAAAGTCAGATAAATGGTTATCCTTCTTGGTGAGTATAGCGGGGGTGTGGTCTGATATAAGTGACTAGAAGGGAACGTAAGGAAGGCCTCTGAGAGTACTGGTAATGTTCTGTTTATATGGATGTTGGTTAAATTATTAGTGCTTAATTTGTGAAAATTCATTAAGCTGCATGCTTTTTTTGTAGTTTCATATGTCATATTTCAATTTCAAAATTCAAAAGCAATTAACCCCTTACTCTATCTCACACCCCCCACCTCCAACTCCAAAACCATTTGCAAAGCTACCATTTTCTTTCATTGACTGTACTCTCAAGCATCTACTTAAAGATTACTTCAAGAGAAACTGGGATAAAACCAGTTTTTTCAACAATAAGACTTTAACAAAATTCCCTCTCCCACAACCAAACGTGTATCTCCCTTCCGCCCTGTTCCTCCATATGAAGACAGAAAAACAAAAATTGAAAATATAGATGAGAGACTTGAACTCAATAAAGTCTTTGGGTAGAAATGAGTATGTCCAGCAAATGAATCCTAAGGGACAGTCTTGGAGAATGAACCACTCACCAAGTCATGCAGTCAACAGAAAACAAAGAAGCAAGCAATGTGGATATTAAAAGAATTTTTGTTTTATACTTCAGTTTGCTAAGGAAAAAAATCATTGATCTTGGCCTGCCTCCACTAGGAAGTAGGGCTCTCCATATTGAACTACAGCTTTCAAAAACCAGCGGCCACCACAGCTATCAGCACTGCCCGTAAATTTAGACACAATGAAACTAGAGACCAGCTGCTAAAAATAGTTTGAAATGTGTTGGTCTTTGAGTACATGTTCATCTTATTAATTAAGCATCGTAAATCATAAGAGAGGAGAATAGCCAGCTGAAGTTTTCCTCTTTGGATGCTTTCTGCCATTGATTTCTGTGCTTTATATGGCAAAGTTTTCCCTTGTAGGATTGTAACCCACCCATCATTTTTTATCATTCAGTTTTATTATTGACTGAATTTCCTGTGTATGGTAAAAGTTGCAGAAATCTGTGAAATTCCTTTGGTTATGCTTATCAGAAGAAATACATCTATTGTTTTTGCCTCCTTTAGATATGTTTGAATTCTGCGTCTGAAGTGAGCTATCTAATCTCAGAGCAGAGAGTAAATGGATTTTAACAGAGGAAGTATTTCTTGTTGTTTAGTAGCTTAGTTGTGTCTGACTCTTTTACAACCCCATGGACTGTAGCCCTCCAGGCTTCTCTGTCCACGGAATTTCCCAGGCAAGAATACTGGAGTGGATAGCCATTCCCCTCTCCAGGGGATCTTCCCGACCCAGGGATTGAACCCACGTCTCCTGCATTGCAGGCAAATTCTTTACCGCTGACCCACTAGGGATGTACTTAGCCACCTGAGGAAGTACTAGTGCCTGACTCACGAAAGTATGATTCTTGGATAGCAACGTTGGCATTGCCCAAGAGATTGTTCAGATGTGGATATTTTATTACTTCTAAAAATCCTCCTATGATAAGTTTTTATTCAGCTTTTACATTTCTTAAGTCTGTAGATTTAAATTTAAATTTTCCTAAAAATAATACTTTTCTTCTAAGTTTTCAGAGTATTAACCAACTTTTATGCAAATTTCCTTGTAAATCATTTGTTTGTAGTGATTCTCTTATTTCTAACATAGTATCTTTTATCTTTTTTGCTTATAATTGTCTTTTTTGTTCAAATTTTTTGTTTTATTAAGGGAACAGCTTTTAGTTTTGTTAATAAAATATGTTTTATTTGTGATTTACTCCAACATTATTTTTGTTTTTATCTCAGCTAAGTTCTAAATTACACTTTCTTTTTTCTTTTGATTTTTATAACTTTAATCTTTTTAATCATTATTATTTACTTATATTTTATCTAAATATATGCATTAAGATAATAAATAGTCCCCAAAAAACTGTT
>SJYX01000848.1:93350-161672 GCA_006410675.1 Oreotragus oreotragus
GAAAAGTTATGACCAACCTAGATAGCATATTCAAAAGCAGAGACATTACTTTGCTGACTAGGGTCCATCTAGTCAAGGCTATGGTTTTTCCAGTAGTCATGTATGGATGTGAGAGTTGGACTGTGAAGAAGGCTGAGTGCTGAAGAATTGATGCTTTTGAACTGTGGTGTTGGAGAAGACTCTTGAGAGTACCTTGGACTGCAAGGAGATCCAACCAGTCCATTCTGAAGGAGATCAGCCCTGGGATTTCTTTGGAAGGAATGATGCTAAAGCTGAAACTCCACCTCATGCAAAGAGTTGACTCATTGGAAAAGACCCTGATGCTAGGAGGGATTGGAGGCAGGAGGAGAAGGGGACGACAGAGGATGAGATGGCTAGATGGCATCACCGACTCCATGGATGTGAGTCTGAGTGAACTCCGGGAGTTGGTGATGGACAGGGAGCCATCACCTGCGATTCATGGGGTCGCAAAGAGTCGGACCCGACTGAGCAACTGAACTGAACTGAACTGATGAGGCTGGAAGCCTTATCTGTTTAGATCCGTGTTTATGTCAAAAGGACAAAATGAATTGCTTATAGGGAAACCAGGAGTGCTGGGACTCGTGGATACAGATGGTCAATATAGACAACCCATAAGCTCAGAGTAGATGATGCCAGAAGTGCGCATGATGCTGACCACCTGTCTGTCTGTGGAAGACCAATACTTTGCGGGCAGGGGAAGCACTGTAATGCTGCAGGGAATGACACGATGCCTCCTCATGGCAAAGACTACTTATCATCCTCCAGGATCCATTATCCCTTTTCTCCTTTTCACAATAACTTCCCTCCTCACACATGAAGTTTTATCAGGACGCATCTAGCTAGAGACTACATTTATCATCCTGCCTTGCAGGTAAGTGTGGCCACGATACTAAATTATCCCGATAGAATGTGAGCAAGAAGATGTATAGACCTCTCATCCTTAAAAGGAAACTATTTGGCCCACCCTCCTTTTTTCTCTCTTTCCCAGCAGATGTGGTGCTGGGAAGACAGCTTTGACCATTAAGAGCAATACCCGAGTGCAGAAAGCTGTAACTAAATATATAGAAAGATGTCAACAAAAAAACAGCCTAATTTGCCCTATATAACCCCAGAAAGGCTGAGAAATAGGAGGCACAAATAGCTCAGAAGGTAGAGTGAAATATAGGAAAACTGGCTGAAAGTGTATTAAGGAAAGTTAGACCCCCAGTTCCTCTCTGTAACCAATCCCAGCCAGCCACCACTTCACAGCCCAGCATAGCCAGGGGATCTCATCCCTGGAACAGTTCAGCCTGAGAGGCTCCAGAGTCTGGCACAGTAAAAGGTATGGGAGAGAAGCAGACAAAATTTTGAAACTTCCTTTCCTTTTTTTTTTTTTTCACTTCTAGAATCTGTAGTCAGGCTTCTAATCCTCCAGGTAGAATTTTGGAAGAGTCTTTTCTGAAGAAACAATCCCAAGAGAAAAAGCCTTATCAATGCTCAAATTTGAGGAGTCCCTAGCAAAACGGCTGGGCCATACTCAATCATACAGAGCTTTTAGTTAGTTTTCCATTGTTTTATGTTGCACTTGGCATTTAGTGAGTTCTTGCACTCTAACTCATTTCCTTAATTTCTGGGGAATGTTCTGTCATTACCTCTTTTATAATTTCTTAACCTCCTTTTAACTCTTCTGGAAAACAAGAGGTAAACATCAATAAAACACAACATTTTAAGCGCCAGAATAACAGGAATAAACAGGAAACCCCTAAAAACTCCCAAAGGAGAAATAAAGTTTGCTCACAAAGAATTAGGAATCGATTTGTAATTACATTTCCCAGTTCAGTTCAGTTCAATCGCTCAGTTGTGTCCAACTCTTTGTGACCCCATGAACTGCAGCACGCCAGGCCTCCCTGTCCATCACTAACTCTCAGAGTCCACCCAAACCCATGTCCATTGAGTTGGTGATGCCGTCCAACCATCTCATCCTCTGTCATCCCCTTCACCTCCTGCCCTCAATCTTTCCCAGCATCAGGGTCTTTTCCAATGAGTTAGCTCTTCGCATCAGGTGGCCAAAGTATTGGAGTTTCAGCTTCAACATCAGTCCTTCAGATGAACACCCAGGACTGATCTCCTTTAGGATGGACTGGTTGGATCTCCTTGCAGTCCAAGGGACTCTCAAGAGTCTTCTCCAACACCACAGTTCAAAAGCATCAATTCTTCAGGGCTCAGCTTTCTTTATAGTCCAACTCTCAGTAGTAACATTGAAAGCTGGAGCAGTGCTCCAACATTCTGACTAAAAATTATTTTCATTCTGGAATTCTATATCCAGACAAACATTTAAGAGTAAACATTTTTCAGGTGTGAAAAAATTCTGAAATGTATTTCCAGAGAGCTACTTCAGGATGTGCTTCACTATCACAAAGGAATAAACCTACAAAGTGGAAGACTTAGGATACAGGGAACAGGGAATTCAACACAGAGAAGAGAAAGGAGAATTCCTTTATTAACAGAGGAAATTGTGACAGAACAGCTATGTAGCTGATCTAAAGAACAAGTACAGAATGAATCAGAACAACAGGAGACTCTAAGACAGATTTCTTATGGGGGAGAGGAGAGGAGATGAAACTGATAGACTACTGGATGTGTTTGATAGTATTGAGAAGCACCTGTAACTCTATGGAGGAGTTGAGAAAGAATTAGCAGATGATGTATATAAACCTAAGCAAAGAAAGAAAGGCAATTATTACCTACAGAAAAAACTGTACAGTAAAGAAATGGAATTATTGTATGCTATATGCCTCAACTGTGAACAATTTTACTTGATCATAGTCATTTTAACACAGGGTATTCATTTAACCAAAAGTTATGGTACGACTTATTGGAAAGAGGAGGAGATGGACAATATGCAGTGTGTAAGGGTACTAAATTTTGGTGTTTTACTATAGGAAGTAAATAGACAATGTACAAAATGGAAAAATAAATAATACTATAAATATGAAACTTTGTGTATGTAAATAAATAGAAGAAATAGCTAAAACAGTAGACAGTAGTTTTCTCTGAGGAGTGATTCTCAGGCCTAGGGAGGAGTTGAGCAGTAGCTATATTTTCTTACAAGCTTTTTAGTGCTAATTGTGTTTTTTAAAATTAAGTACATCTATTAATTTGGTAAAAATAAAAATACAGGTAAGTCAATAACAAACTACTTCTCTGGAAAGTATCCTGTGGTAATTTGAATTTTCTCTCTGTCTCTCTCTCTCTCTAACTGTAGCATGAAATGACTTATTTCTTGTTAAGAAGTGTCAGGTGTCAGGAAGCAAGTGAGCACTATATATTTGTGGTGATCTCAGAATCCCTGAGATAGCATCGCAGCATTCTGCTTATACGAGGACTGGCCCTAGTGGACCATTAATATGTGCATCTGGTAACACTGCAACAGTAATTTCTAAATAAGGTCAGTATTCTTGCACAAACAGATATGACAGCATGATTAAATGATGAAAATCAAACCCAAGGGCATTTTAACAGGAGTTATAGTCCTGAAAGTAAAATGAGGATCAGAAGGCCTGGACAAAGGAGTGTCAGCTATGAACTTAGGCCTCAGTGTCCTGAGCATTCAGGAAACTTGCTTTCTTAGCCAAGAATCATCATCAGTTTCATCTGACATGAGAGTCAGTCTTCCTCCAGGCAATGCCAGATAGATGATGCAGAATGGCACAGATCCAGAGCAGAGCCACGCAGGGCCAACAGCCGCCTGGGCATAAGGGAAGTCAGGCTTAAAAGAGACCTTCAGTTTTTATTACTCATTATCCTGACTTAGTGCCTCTTCAGCCATCTTTGTGACAGCCAGGAGCAGTGACCAGTGGAGCATTCAGTCAACAAATGTTATCATCACTGCAATAATAATCATGTCATCACCCATCATTATGGTGTTTGTTCTGAGAGAAGACACAGAAGGCTCAGGGTTTCCATTTGGGAAAAGTCAAGAAGGAAAAAGGTGATATAAGCAGGACAGGTTGCCAACAGGGGTGGGACAGAAGAGTGCATATGGAATTGAGGTAATTTTCTGCCACAGTCACATTATATCCACCATGCAGTGTGTTCACTAGTCAGATATACCATTGGTAATATTTTCAGTTACGTATGAGATGCTGTCAGTGCACCTCCCACATCCTCTCTGATCTCCTACCATGCCCATCTTACCAGCCTGACCTCCAGTGGCTGGTGCATTCATCTTTGCCAGAAGGCTGACTTGGGGCTGCTGGAACCAACTTCTCCTCCATACACAACAGTGCCTGGGAAACAACTTTGAACAGATATCTGATGAGTGTGGAGGTAAACATACCTCAGATATCTGGCTCCTTCGGTGGATTATGCTGAGATGTCTGTTTTCCATTTCCAAGGTTTCCCAATGGAAATAAACTTCAGTTGCTCCCTGTGGTAGCTGGTCTTTTTAAAGCACCTTTTATTGACTGTCTCCCCTTCCCTATATCCCCTCCACATTCCCAACCAGTGTTCCTGTACCTCCCTAAAACATTTTGTATGTTCTTTTTTTTTTTTTTTTTTTAATTGACTGTGCCCCGCAGCTTGCTGGATCTTAGTTCCCCCACAGGGATTGAACCTGTGTCCGTAGCAGTGAAACCACATTGGCCCTAATCACTGAACCACCAGGTACATTCAATTCTTACCTAACATTCTGCCTCTGAAGAAAACCCAACCAGGACAAACATGGGCAGCATTGAAAGTAGATCTATAGAGAGTTATGCCTGCTACTGCAGTATGGTCAAGGGCATCCAGAGAACAAAGGCTGCACCTCTGCCAGGAAAAGAATCCTTTTTCTATCTAATGGGGACAATCAGCCTAAGGGTAAACAATGGAAACAATTCAGTTCAAAGAAGAGGATTTTTAAATATAATATCTCCAAGGCAGACTGTGTATTTATAGGAGTCTTAGTCTGGTAGAAAGAAATTGAAAGTGAAAGTTGCTCAGTCATGTCCGACTCTTTGGGACCCCATGGACTATAGCCTGCCAGGCTCCTCTGTCTGTGGAATTCTCCAGGCCAGAATACTGGAGTGGGTACCTGGTCCCTTCTCCAAAGGATCTTCCCAACCCAGGGATGAAACCCAGGTCTCTCACATTACAGGCAGATTCTTTACTGTCTGAGCCACCACGGAAGCCCAAGAATACTGGAGTGGGTAGCCTGTCCCTTCTCCAGGGTATCTTCCCCACCCAGGAGTCGATCCCCTGTCTCCTGCATTACAGGTGGATTCTTTACCAGCTGAGCTACCAGGGAAGTTCTGGGTAGGCTGGCAGGGGCAACGTCAATTCATTTTAAATTCTAAGATTATATTCTTCTCACACAGTTCAAAGCAATGTACTGCCTGCCAACCAGGATATGGTTTTTGTCACATTATATGTGAGAACAATCATAGGAATAACATTGGCCTTACTCTATAGAAGATTAACATTATAATTTGTATTAAGAAGACCTATAATACAGATTTATCTGTGATACATAGTTAATATCATAGTTCTGTGATATATAATCACTCTCATGTAGGTAGTTGCATTAAATGTCTGAAGTTGTAGCAGAGAGGGTTACTTGCAAGTAAGCTCTTGAAGATCTTGATGGCAGGGCAATAGCTGGAAAGTAGAAACTGGTAGACAGTTCCTCCACCTCACCCCCGCAAGGATGCTAGAGATCAAGAACAATCCCAAAGCCCCCAGATTGCAGGTTTTCCAGAAGGAAAATGATCTCACCTTGATGAGAGAGAGTTCAGGTATATCTTTGGCCTAGGAACAGTGGTTGTAGCCAAATGGAAAGAGAGGCTGTGTATCCCCTAGCCAACTAACCCTCAGAATGCCTTCTAGATTGGGTCTGCCACTGGGGACCAGACCAGGATTCCATGCAAATGACACTTCAAACAGTAGTGAATAAAACAAGAAAGCTGATTCTCTGATGTGATTCTAAAACTCTCAGAGAACAATGCAGAGCTCTCTTAAGACATATTAAAAATATAGCCTAAGTGAGGGAGAGTACTTGTTCCCACTTCCGCTTAATGAGTGAATAAATGCAAAAGGGACTGTAGCCTCACCAGACAAATAGCAGGGAATTTAGTCCCTCAAATAATTCAATAAATATTTATTGAACATGTATACATGACAGCATGATATTGTGCTAAATATCAAAGATGTAGTGTTTCTTTTAAAGATACAGTGTTCAATAATAAGAAGGATGACTTATCGTGGTGCTTACAATGTGCCAGGCACTATTCTACTTCGTAAGATTCATAAGCTATAGCTATAAGATCCTTTCATCTCCCACTTATACCCATGGGGACAGAGATTAAGTGAGTTGCTCATAGTCATGCAAATGGTTAGTGATAGAGCTGGGATTAGAGTGTGCTGCCCCCCAGGTAGTCCTAGTCTCTATTGTTCCATTGTCTTGGAATTTACATGCTGGTGAACAAAAAGATCTTATATAAGATATTAATCATATTTACAATCATTTAATTTCAATCTTAATCTAGACCTTGTAGGAGGTGTTATGTACAGAGTGCCCTGAGTATGTTCACCAGCTTATTCACTCCATAAATACATACTGACTGGCTACTCTGTGCCAGGTTCTGTGGGAGATACTGGGAATTTAATGAGAGCAAAACAGATACCTCCTCTGCTGTCTTGTGCAGGGAGGAGGGTGTGAGACATTATTTGAATAATGACACACATTTATATGTGATTGCAAAGGTGGTTAATGCTTTGAAGGAAACTACTGAGATTATTAAGAACATATAATATGAGGACTTGACATTTAAAATGAGATCAAATGAGATCTGAAGAATGAGTAACAGTTACCGTGGTAAGGAGAAGAGAAAAATACATTTCAGGGAAGTGTGTACCTAATCTCCAAGGTAAGAAAATCTAAGGCACTGAGAGAAAACCAATGAGGTTATATTCCTATGAGTGAGAGGGAGAGTAGAATGCAAGGAGGTAGGGCTGGTGGGGAGGGGTCACATGACTTATCAATTAATTAGGTTACTTTTGAAAGCGAAAGGCCCTCTTTTTTTTTGTTTTTTCACTGTGCTGCCCTGGGCTGTTGTATACAAACCATTTCTTGTGGTCTAAACACATATGCACAATTAAAGAATGCAGGTTTATCTGAGGGACCTAGAACTAAGTGAGTGGCAGAAGCAAAAGATGGTGTTCAAGGATGGCAATGTGATTTCAGAAAGGAAACGCATGTTGAAAAAGAGTTGGAAGAGAAAGAAGGACCTGGCTTGTAAACGAAATAGGTATTCCAGATAGAAGGAAAGGCATATGAACAAACCCTACTAGGATGTATGCTGAGAGTATGTTAGTGACTTTCCAGGGCTTCCCTGGTGGCTCAGCCGGTAAAGAATCCACCTGCAATGCAGGAGACCCCAGTTTGATTCCTGGGTCAGGAAGATCCATGGAGAAGGGATAGGCAACCACTCCAGGATTCATGGGCTTCCCTGGTGGCTCAGATGGTAAAGAATCCACCTGCAATGTGGGAGACCTGGATTCGATCCCTGGATTGGGAATATCCCTTGGAAGAGGGCATGGCAACCCACTCCAATNGACCCCAGTTTGATTCCTGGGTCAGGAAGATCCATGGAGAAGGGATAGGCAACCACTCCAGGATTCATGGGCTTCCCTGGTGGCTCAGATGGTAAAGAATCCACCTGCAATGTGGGAGACCTGGATTCGATCCCTGGATTGGGAATATCCCTTGGAAGAGGGCATGGCAACCCACTCCAATATTCTGGCCTGGAGAATCCCCATAGACAGAGGAGCCTGGCAGGCTATAGTCCATGGGGTTACAAAGAGTCAGACACAACCGAGCGACTAAGCACAGCCCAGTACAGTGATTTTCCAAAGGTCTCATTTAATGTTAAAGGGGTCTTTCTTTCTTTTTAAAATCGAAGCAGAAAATAAGGAACAAGCCCCAAATAGTTTCCCTTCCAAAGGAATCACTTTCCCTTTTCTGGACCACTGTCAGACTTCATCTGATTCTGTCCCAATTGAAACAACCAAATTGGGAGGAAAAAATCCCTTCAAGGGAATTGTACAAAGCACACTGATTTTCTTCACGGATAAGTGAAGTCAGACTATAAGTTCTCTTAGCTAGCATATCTCTGGGGTTGTTGTTTTTAATTTACTTATGTCTGAGGTTGATCAAAGTAAACTATGTTTAAAACAGCTCAATCAAAGTTCCTCTTACTGATTTTAATCAAAATGGAAATAATGTGTAATTTGTTGTCCTTTCCAGTATTATACTTCTCACTCTCATTTGATTTGAATATAAGAGTGCAAGCATAACCAGAAATTATAATTATTATTGATATTTCTATAATGGGGCTTCCTCGTGGCTCAGGGGGTAGAGTCTGCATGCAGGGCAGAAAACCTGGATTCGATCCTGGGTTGTGACAATCCCCTGGAGAAGGAAATGGCAACCCCCCTCTAGTATTCTTGCCTGGAGAATCCTCATGAACAGGGGAGACTGTCCATGAGCGACTGAGAGACTGAGCCACTGAGCGACTACCACAAACACATAATGTTTCCATTTGTATATTCAACTGCATTGTATCAGTTCAGTTCAGTCACTCCATCATGTCCGACTCTTTGTGACCCCATGAAACACAGCCCACCAGGCCTCCCTGTCCATCACCAACTCCCGGAGCTTACCCAAACTCATGTCCATTGGGTTGGTGATGCCATCCAACCATTGCATCCTCTGTTGTCCCCTTCTCCTCCTGCCCTCAACCTTTCCCAGCATCAGGGTCTTTACAAATGAGTCAGTTTTTCACATCATGGGGCTAAAGTATTGGAATTTCAGCTTCAACATCAGTCCTTCAAATGAACACCCAGGACTGATCTCCTTTAGAATGGACTGGTTGGATCTCCTTGCAGTCCAAGGGATTCTCAAGAGTCTTCTCCAACATCACAGTTCAAAAGCATCAATTCTTTGGCATTCAGCTTTCTTTATAGCCCAACTCTCACATCCATACATGACTACTGGAAAAACCATAGCTTTGGCTAGATGGACCTTTGTTGACAAAGTAATGACTCTGCTTTTTAATATGCTGTCTAGGTCGGTCATAACTTTCCTTCCAAGGAACAAGCTTCTTTTAATTTCATGGCTGCAGTCACCATCTACAGTGATTTTGGAGCCCAGAAAAATAAAGTCTGACACTGTTTCCACTGTTTCCCCATCTATTTCCCATGAAGTGATGAGACCAGATGCCATGATCTTAGTTTTGGGAATGTTGAGCTTTAAGCCAACTTTTTAACTCTCCTCTTTCACTTTCATCAACAGGCTTTTTAGTTCCTCTTCACTTTCTGCCATAAAGGTGGTATCATCTGCATATCTGAGGTTATTGATATTTCTCCCAGTCAATCCTGATTCTAACTTGTGCTTCCTCCAGCCCAGTGTTTCTCATGATGTACTCTGCATATAAGTTAAATAAATAGGGTGACAATATACAGCCTTGACGTATTCTTTTTCCTATTTGGAACCAGTCTGTTGTTCCATGTCCAGTTTTAACTGTTGTTTCCTGACCTACATACAGATTTCTCAAGAGTTAGGTCAGGTGGTCTGGTATTCCCATCTCTTTCAGAATTTTCCAGTTTGTTGTGATCCACACAGTCAAAGGCTTTGGCATAGTCAATAAAGCAGAAATAGATGTTTTTCTGGAACTCTCTTGCTTTTTCCATGATACAGCAGATGTTTGAAATTTGATCTGCTGTTCTTCTGCCTTTTCTAAAACGAGCTTGAACATCTGGAAGTTCATGGTTCATGTATTGTTGAAGCTTGGCTTGGAGAATTTTGAGCATTACTTTGCCAGCATGTGAGATGAGTACAATTGTGCAGTAGTCTGAGCATTCTTTGGCATTGCCTTTCTTTGGGAATGGAATGAAAACTGACCTTTTCCAGTCCCATGGCCACTGCTGAGTTTTCCAGATTTGTTGGCATATTGAGTGCTGCACTTTCACAGCATCATCTTTTAGCGTTTGAAATAGCTCAACTCGAATTCCATCACCTCCACTAGTTTTGTTCATAGTGATGCTTCCTAAGGCCCACTTGACTTCACATTCCAGAATGTCTGCTTACATCCTGGTCCTACTCTTTCTACCACATTCCATAATCCTAAAGCTTTGTTGGGCTTCAGGCATCATGAAGTTTCTGAAAAGTTCATAGTGTAAGAAGAAATAATGATTTATTTAATTAGTATTTTCCAGAAGGAAAATGTTCATCTCTTTTAATATCAATATTCAATTTCTTTTGAAATGAATGCTCAGTCAGTGTTCTTCTCTCTTAACATGAAGTCAACTATAACTTCTTTTGGCAATTATATTGTACTGAAAAGGACTTTTCTGTGGTAGAATAGAGCTAATTTGATGAAAACCTCACAAATTCAATCTTGGGTTGCATTCTCATTTAACCTTCTCTCAGATTTAAATCAGAGGAATCATCTTTCCCTGAAGCAGTAGAACATAATAAACAGTGTTTATTTGAGGCTTTTGTCAAGTATAAAGACAACTAAAGAAATGGAAAGATTAATTTGTACTTGATTTTGTTTAAAGCTTTTGAAGGGAAATTACATTTGTTGTGTTTATTCAAATAAATATCTTTCTGGCACCTCAGTCCTTCATTGCTGAAAAACAGATACAGAGTTCTGCGAAAGTTAGTAGATGGAAATGTTCTAATTCAAGACTTACTGCATGTAGGAAATAAACAATAACTACATCTGATTTAAAATGTTATGATACTTTTATTTTAAAAGAAACACATGAATTATTAGAAATACAAGTTAATTCATCTTGAGATTCATCAGTTCCCTTTATCCTTTGGTTATCAGATAAAGTTTTCAGTTATATAATTGGCTAATATTTACAAAACATGATTTTAATTGTCCTAAAATTTTTTTCAGCTACCTTGTTACAACCTTGAGTTACATCCTGTCTCATTTGTTTTTGAACTTCAGACATCTCAGAAGAGGATCCTCTTTCCTTGGCTCCCACCTGTTTACCAGTCAATTTTTAACCCTAACCTCCATTGAAACTGCAGTCTTAAAGGTCACTCATGAATGGCTGGCCTTCCTCTGCTTGTAAGAAAATCTTTGGATCTTTTTTTAGTCATCATTCTTACTGGCATTTACTTATAACATTTGACATTGTTGAAGTTGATATGGTCCCTTATCAGTTAATAAAATGCTAAACTATCCTGGTTTCTTCATCCTATGGCATCAGGGTATGGAGTCATGGCAACCTCTCATCTGAGAGGAGAAAGCATCATTGTTAAAGAGAAAATGAGATAAAGCAATACATTTAGGGGGGAAAGTATTTTGGTGAGTGAGTTGTTGAGGACAGACAAACCAAAGAAAACAAAAACAGTGGGAGTTTAACCAAGTAGAGCTAAGGTCCCAGTGGAAGCTGAAACTGTATATGTACCAACCCCAGAGGCCCTGGCATTAGAACCACCTCCCCTTTTAGTGGTGCCATTGTGTTGATTTTTTTAAATGCAAGTAACATAAAAATTAAGGATAAATCCATCAGTGGTCTGGAAGGAGTTTGGTAAGGGTTTATGCCTCAGACACAAAAGATGAGATCACAAGGGGAAAAATATGTGGGTTAAGTGCATAAAAATTTCCATGGATTTGCACATTTGATCCCTTCTGAGGCCAGCATATACCTGCTGTTTTTCCCTTTACATTGGTAGAGTCAGTGTTGGTGAAGTATCACCCAGTTGCATATTCATCTGTTCTATTCATTGGCCTAACTGCCTGTAAGGAATCTCAGTCTGGACAAAAATACAGAAGAGCACTTTCCCAGTTTGAGCTGAGAGTATCTGAAAGACCTGCTCCTCAGATTGCTTCCTCTGCCCTGTGAACCATCCAGTGGACTGGCTCAGCCAAATTTGGGAGTGGGGGAAGAAGAGGCATTCAACACGTTCTCTCCTTCTTCCTCTTTCTCCTGCCTTCCTTCCATTCTTCAATACACATGTACTGAGAACCTAACAAATGCCAATTACTCTGTTAGATGCCAAGAGCACAAAAAGTAATAAGACTGGCCCCCAAACTGAAGTAGCCTATGGTCTTAGGGAAAATGTATAGCCTACAAGCACCTTAAAGTCAACATTAAAAAAAAAAAAAAATCATGGATTCTAATCCTTACAGTGCTCCCAATTCCATCCTCATCCTAACCCCTCTTCCTAATTTCTCTATTTCTATTACAGGTAATCAAAGCTTGCTGCTGCTACTGCTGCCAAGCCACTTCAGTCGTGTCTGACTCTGTGCGACCCCAGAGACAGCAGCCCATTGGGCTCCGCCATCCCTGGGATTCTCCAGGCAAGAACACTGGAGTGGGTTGCCATTTCCTTCTCTAATGCGTGAAAGTGAAAAGTGAAAGTGAAGTCGCTCAGTCATGTCCGACCCTTAGCGACCCCATGGACTGCAGCCTACCAGGCTCCTCAGTCCATGGGATTTTCCAGGCAAGAGTACTGGAGTGGGCTGCCATTGCCTTAGTCAAGCTTAAAACTCTAGATTTATCACTTCAGTTTCTAAAATAAGTACCCTTCCTTTCCTTTTCTACTGCTATGCCCTTGGTTCTGATGCTTATTAATTTTCTACTGGACTGATATGCTTGCTAAGTTTCTTGCTTCTAGTTTCTCCCCAGTTCAATTCATCCTACTCAAGGCCACCAAATTAATTTTCTTCAAACATGACACTCAGTATATCAATAGCCTAGATAAAATTATCATGGACTCTACAAAATATGCATTCAAAGTACCTAGCAGCTGACTTCTACTTATCTTTCCAGCATATTTTCCACCATTACAAGTGCATACTTTATTCTCCAATTATACTAGTGTGGTAGGCTGAATAGTGGCTCCCAAAGATGTCTACATCCTAATCCCCAGAGCCTGTGACTATGTTACCTTACATAGTAAAAGGGACGTTGCAGATATGACTAAGTTAAGGATTTTGACACGGGAAGATTATCATAAATTATCCACATGTGTCCAGTGTAATCACAAGGGTTCTTATAAGAGCAAAACAGGAGGTCAGGGACAGGAGAAGACAATGTGACAATGAGAGATTAGAGAGATACAGTCATGAATTAGGGAATGTTGACAGTCTCTAAGAGCTAGAAGAGACAGGGGAGAGATTTTTCCCTAGAGCCTCCAGAAGGAACCAGCCCTGCTGATTCTTGATGTTAGCTTCGCAAGCTGACATTGTGGCATTTGTTATAGCAGTAATAGGAATCTAACAGAATTCATTAGCTATTGCTCTGTAAATGACAACTACAGAATCTCAGTTGCATAGCAATATAAGCATTTACTTCTGACTCACAGGTCTATAGGTCGGCTGGGCTTTGCTGATATTGGATAGGTTTTGTTGACTTCCCACTCTTGCCTCAGTTCATCTCTACTCTGTGTATTTCTCATTCTTTTGGAAATATCAAGTTGCATAGGAAATATCCTTCTCTAACTAGGCAAGTACATTTCAAGCATTTGCGCATATCATACCTGCTGACATTCCTTTGATCAAAGGAGCTTGCTTGGACAAACCCAAGATCGATGGGACAGTAAAATATCTTCTTGTGTCTAGTTGGGGGAACTTCAAGGCCTTGGGGGGAAGGGCATATAATTAGAAAGGGTTGGAGAAATAGAAGGGCTTCCCAGGTGGCTCAGTGGTGAAAGAATCCACCTGTCAATGTAGGAGACACGGTTCAATCCCTGGGTTGGGAAGATTCCCCTGGAGGAGGGCATGGCAATCCACTCCAGTATTCTTGCCTGGGAAATACCATGGAGAGAGGAGCCTGGCAGGCTACAGTCCATGGGGTTGCAAAGAGTCAGATATGACTGAGCACAAAGGCAGAGTCAAAGTAATAGGAATAATAATGCAATATGTCCAGTGGTGTGCTGGTAGACTAGTTTGAAGAAACAAAGAAGCAAACAAAGATTTATAGAATTTGTAAATATTCCCACTATGGTTGATTTCAAACTACCAACATGATGTCACTGAATAGAAAGTGGGAAGAGATGCACACGATGGGCTCTTGTTCCAGTGTAGCATTGGATCTATAAATCAATCTAACCAGCCTCATGCCTTTCTCTCCTAACTGAAATCCTCCATCTTTCAAATGCCACATTTTACACAAAGTTTTTTTGTTTTCCTAACTAGAAGTGAATACTCCCTTCTTGGCATTTTCAAAGCACTTTCTTGTGGATATTTTTCATTCCTTTTTCTGGAATATCTATTGTGCATATGGACATATGTGCACTGATTTTCAAGGTACTAGAAGGTAGGAACTGTATCTAATCTCTCTTGAGATCCTGTAGCACTTTGCACACAATAGGTGTTTATAACTATCTATTAGATGAATAAATGGATGAATGAGACACATAAAAGGATAAAAATGTTAATTAATTATATTATTTGGACAAGTGTTATTCTGGCAGAACAAAGTCATCCAAAAGAAATAAGCCAACTAAGAATTCCAAGGAACCAGTAACCTAATCCCAGAGAACACAAGAGTTCTGACCACGTGCAGTGGGTGAGAAGTTTTGTCTTCCTAAACTATTCAAAGCTGAGAATTTGAAAACCCCCACAGAAGTTAATTCTGATAAAACAAAACATTATATTCTCCACTACTAGAAAACAGAAGCTCTAACACCCACAGAGAATTTGGAAGCCCTCAATGACTAAAGCAGTGGAAAATGAGTCTGCTTCATAATCCACAGCAGTTTTGCAGAAATCCTCCATTTTTATTGTCAGGAGGAAGCCAGAGGTATTACTACCTGTCAGCTGTCGAGACCTGGGATTCAGATTGGTAGAACCAGACTGGTTTCCTATGGAAATACCTTTTTCAGTCCTATCATCAAACTCATCCCTGTGAATGAGGTGTTCTTCCAACCTCAGTGCAAAGCACAGGTCTGTTTGGAGTTGAGATTGTTACTGAGGCAATTTTTAGGGTTTTTGATTCAAGCACCTTCATCGGTAGAGTAAGAAAGTGTGCAGACATTGTGGCTGTTCCTTGTTGCATTTATGAAATGAAAAATAAGACTTTCTTTCGCTTATATTACTTCTGGTCTTTTTAAAACCCTTGCATACTTAGGAGAAGGGGGTTTTTAAACATTGAAATGGAGATAAAGTTCTTTTCCTTTCAAACAAAGCATCTTTGGTAAAGATAGCAAAACCTTGGTGCATAAGATATGCACAAGGGCCATCTTCCTTTCATTACAAATCAGGGATAACTTTATATGTTTAAGGAGAAAACTTACAGATCTAGACAGTATTGTTTAAGGAGAAAACTTACAGATCTAGACAGTATTCTCTCTGAAGTGAGGCAAATATATCTTATGGAAAAATCTACTCCTGCTTTGGTCTGCCATGTCAACAGTCTCCCTTCCTGCATAAGATGTCTACAGTTACAGTGGCCTTCTCTGGGTTAAATAATAAGCTAAACATTGATTCAAATGGCTCCAATTAAAACATAGTCATTTGTTCAATTAACCATTTACTGTATAACTAGTATGTCCCTGACATAGAGTTTGACATTAAGGATTCCAAGATTAATTGTTAAAAAAAAAAAAAGAGAGAGAGAGAGAATCCCTAGCCTTAAGGAGATGAGAGTCAAATAGGGAGAACAGACACAAATAGTTGGAGCTTAGGTGTCCTCATGTCTAATAAGACACATAGATTGAAAATCTGTTACTAAAGAGAATGCAGCCAGTGTTCAAAGAGAGTCATATTAACAGTGGCACAGATTCCATTAAATCTTACTCCCACATACTCTTTGAAAACCTCAGACTTCTTTAAGGTATGCCTTGAAGATCTCTGTTAGTTGCCATGGACTACTTCACATATAGTCAAAAAGATATGCACTCTGACCAAGAACCTTTGTGTCCTGGCCCAATGGACTGCAGTTCTCACAGGAGGTGATCACTAATACATCCCTTCAGGAGAGCATTCAGTTCGGTAGGGGCTTGGGTCCTCCAATATCTTACAAATACCTAAGGATTTTATTTTTTATTATACTTTATCTGGAATATTGTTTCTTTACGATGTTGTGTTGGTTTCTGCTGCACAGTAAAGTGAATAAGCTGTACGCTAAGTTGCTTCAGCCGTGTCTGACTCTTTGTGACCCTATGGACTGTAGCCCACCAACTCCTCTGTCAGTGGGATTCTCCAGGCAAGAATATTGAAGTGGGTGTCCATGCCCTCCTCCAGGGGATCTTCCCTATAATGAAATTACTCTTTTACTTAGTAGAAACATTTTAAATTAATTTATAACTTTAGCCTGCTATATAATGGCTTAGATTCTTGGAGAAAAGGAAAACCATATTTAGTTAGAGAAACAGTGAAAGATTTTTCATTTCTGTGATGGAAATTGTGTTAGAAAAGTTAGAAAATTATAAAATAAAGATTTAAAATATTTTATGAAAAAGTGATTCTCAATTATGCCACCAAACAATTATATGTGGAATACAAGAGCTAATAATTTCAAAGATCGATTGACTCAAAATTTGAAACATTACTTGTGCTTTTCTCTAGCTTTAGATGAGTCTGCAATGAAAGTGACATTGCCCAATAATACTCTGGGTACATTTGTCTCAAAGGACTTACAAATTTATAAAGAAATGATGTCAATTAAGGGCCTAAAAATCAAATTCATGGTGTAGATTTTTTTTTTTGATCTTTTAAATCTGTCAAAGAAGAATTTCAGCTAGATATGAAAAAATTCATTTTTTAATAACAGATGATGCTGCAGCTATATTAGTTTCAAAAATATGAATTTATTGAATTGTTTTAAAAAAGNGGCCTAAAAATCAAATTCATGGTGTAGATATTTTTTTTTGATCTTTTAAATCTGTCAAAGAAGAATTTCAGCTAGATATGAAAAAATTCATTTTTTAATAACAGATGATGCTGCAGCTATATTAGTTTCAAAAATATGAATTTATTGAATTGTTTTTAAAAAAGACTGATGTTTCTCTTATTGCTTTGTTCCACTGTATAATGCATATTGAAAATATTTGTGCTCAGTTTTCTGAAGCAAACCTAAGAAAAATGTCATGGATACAGTTATTAAAATTGTTCAGTACACATGCAAATGCTATGAATCATTGCCAGCTTATGGAACTGTTGACAGAAATAGAAGACAATGATTGTCTGTTCTTTGCCAAAGCTTATTGGCTGACTTGTAGAGGAGCTTCGCAAAGATTTAATGTACAGTACTTTTAAATAAAATTCAAGATTTTCTTAAAGCAAAAGGAATACCTGCCAAGTAGTCAATAACCAAAGACAAAAATGGCAGTGAGATTTACATTTTTCACTGATATCAGATTGCACATGAATAAACTAAACATTTATACCAGCTTTATTGAAATATGATTCACATACTATACAATCCAATGAGTTTTTAGCATATTCACATAGCTGTGTAGCCATCACCACAATCTAATTTTAGAACATTTTCCATCACCCTAAAAGATATACCATACTCATTAGCATTCCTTGTTTCCCCCTAGTTTCCCCTCTTCCTGTGCCTCTGGAAGCCACTAGTTTATTTTCTGTCTATAGAGTCACCTATTCTAGGCATTTCATGTATATCAGTCTCAGTCAGTATCAGTTCATTGGTCAGTCATGGTTGACTCTGTGACCCCATGGACTTCAGCATGCCAGGCTTCCCAGTCCATCACCAATTCCTGCAGCTTGCTCAAACTCATGTCCATCAAGTCGGTGATGCCATCCAACCATCTCATCCTCTGTCTTAATATATGATTATAGCTTTTCTTGTGCTAAGATTTGTGTAGTGTAGCAGAATAAAAGGCAGTATTTCATTCATTTAAAAAATATTCAGTTCAGTTCAAAAAAAATTTGTTATATCACACAGGTACCTATATTCAATATCTTGCCATAAATTATAATAGAAAAGAACTAAAAAATAAAAATAAATATGTATATATATATATATATAAAGAACACCAAATAAGTCTAAGTAAATTCAAGAAGGTTGAAATCATACCAAGTATCTGACTACAATGGTATGAAACTAGAAATCAATAACAGGAGGAAAATTGGAAGATTCACAAATACATGGAAATTAAATAACACTCTTCTGAACAACTAATGATCAAAGAAGAAATTAAAGAGAAGTACAAAAATATTTTTACAGTTGAAAATGGAAATACCATGCACCAAAAGTTATGGGATACAGCAAATGCAATTCTAAGAAGGAACTTAACAAATGCCTACATTAAGAAAGCAAGAGAGGTCTCAAATAAAGAACTTAGGTCTATGCCTTAAGGAAATAGAAAAAGAAGAACCATCTGAGCCCAAAGTTTGCAGAAGGAATGAAATTAAAAAGATCAGAGCAGAAACAAATGAAATAGAGAACAGAAAAACAATAGAAAAGATGAACAAACCTAGAGTTGGTACTTTTAAAAGATAAATCAAATTGACAAAGTAAAAAGAGAGAGGATCCAAATCAACAAAACTATAAATGGAAGAGTAGACATTACAACTGATGCCACAGAAATACTAAGGATCATAAGAAAGAAACAAAGTGAAGTTGCTCAGTCGTGTCCGACTCTTTGCAACCCCATGGACTGTAGCCTACTAATTGGTACTTTTAAAAGATAAATCAAATTGACAAAGTAAAAAGAGAGAGGATCCAAATCAACAAAACTATAAATGGAAGAGTAGACATTACAACTGATACCACAGAAATACTAAGGATCATAAGAAAGAAACAAAGTGAAGTTGCTCAGTCGTGTCCGACTCTTTGCAACCCCATGGACTGTAGCCTACTAAGCTCCTCTGCCCATGGGATTTTCCAGGCAAGAATACTGGAGTGGGTTGCCATTTCCTTCTCCAGGGGATCTTCCCAGCCCAGGGATCATAAGAGCTACTGTGAAAAACTAGACACCAACAAACTGGACAACCTAGAAGAAATGGAAAAATTCTTAGAAACATATAACCTATAAAGACTGAATCAGGAGGAAATACAAAAATTTGAACAGGTCAATTACTAGTAAGGAGAGTGAATGAACAATCAACAATCTCTCAACAAGGAAATGACCAGGACCAGATGGCTTTACTAGTTCAGTTCAGTTCAGTTCATTCTCTCAGTCATGTCTGACTATTTGCAACCCCATGGACTGCAGCATGCCAGGCCTTCCTGTCCATCACCAACTGCCGGAGTCTACTCAAACTCATGTCCATTGAGTCAGTGATGCGATCCAACCATCTCATCCTCTGTCGTCACCTTCTCCTCCCACCTTCAATCTTTCCCAGCATCAGGGTCTTTTCAAATAAGTCAGTTCTTCACATCAAGTGGCCAAAATATTGGAGTTTCAGCTTCAACATCAGTCCTTCCAATGAATATTCAGGACTAATCTCCTTTAGGATGGACTGGTTGGTCTCCTTGCAGTCCAAGGGACTCTCAAGAGTCTTCTCCAACACCACAGTTCAAAAGCATCAATTCTTCAGTGCTCAGCTTTCTTTATAGTCCATCTCTCACATCCATACATGACTACTGGAAAAATCATAGCCTTGACTAGCTTTACTAGTGAATTTTGCTAAACATTGGGAGAAGAATTAATACCTATCCTTCTCAAACTCTTCCAAAAACTCAAAGAGGAAGGAACACTCCCAAACTCATTTTATGAGGTCAGCATTACTCAAATAACAAAACCAGAAAAGGACATTACAAGAAAAGAAAACTATAGGCCAACAACCCTGATGAATCAAGATGCAAAAATTTTCAATGAAAACTAACAAACAATTCAGCAGCATATTAAAAATATCATTCATCATGATCAAAAGGGATTTATCCCTGGGATGCAAGGATGGTTCAACATCTGCAAATCAATAAATGTGACATGTTGTATTCATAAAATGAAATAGAATAATCATATGATCATTCCAATAGATGCAGAAAAAGTCTTTAACAAAAGTTAACATCCATTTGTGATAAAGCTCTTAAAAATCAGGTAGTGAAGGAATGTACCTCAACATAATAAAGGCCTTATATGACAAGCTTACAGCCAACCTCATACTCAGTGATCAAAGGTTGAAAGTTTTTTCTCTAAGATTAGGAACAGACAAGGGTGCCCACTTTCACCACTGCTAGTCAACATGGTACTGGAAGTTCTAGACAGAACAATCAGACTGGAAAAAGAAATAAAAGGCATAAGAACTGGAAAGGAAGAAGTAAAACGGTCTCTATTTATAGGTGATATGATTTTATACATAGAAAACCCTAAGTATTAGTCACTCAGTAATGTCCAACTCTAAGACCCATGAACTGTAGCCTGCCAGGCTCCTTCATCCATGGAATTCTTCAGGCATGAGTGCTGGAGTGGGTTGCCATTCCCTTCTCCAGTGGATCATCCTGACCCAGGGATCAAATCAGAGTCTCCTGCATTGCAGGCAGATTGTTTACTGTCTAAGCCACCTGGGAAAGAAAACCCTAAAGACTCTACCAAAAACATCTGTTAGATTGAATCAATTGAGTGGCTTACAGTAACATTTATTTATTATTACAGCTCACATGATAATGGGTATCCCAGGGTTATCTAACCTTAACTTGCACATGAATCTACATCTGCAAGTTGGTGGCTTAGTTTGGATGTCTAAAGGTCATCTGGGAGCTTTGTGATATGTTGCACTAGGCTGAGCACCTTAGTGAGCAGCTTGCTTTACATGTCTCTCATCCTCCTCCTGATGTTATGAGATGGCCTGTGAGTATGTCTTTCTCACAGTGATGGCAGAGGTGCAAGAGAGCTACCAGAAACACACAAAGCCTCCTGAGGCCTTGGCTCAGAACTGGGGTAAAATCACTCCTATCTTATCATATTAGCCAAAGCAAGTTAAATGGCTGAGGTCAAATTCAAATTGTGGGGAAATTGACACTTGCATGGGAGGAGCAGGAAATGTGCAGGGCAAAAGATATGGATACAGAAAAGGGTGAAGAATAGAGTTGTTAATGTAATCTACCACAACCCCCCAATTCTAGTTGAAGCTACCCTAACAGGGATCATGCTCAAAAGAAACGCTGATGGTTATATTTCTTTTTCCCAGTTTTACTGAGATATAATTGACACAGAACTTTATCAGTTTAAGGTGTAAAACATAATGATTTGGCTTAAATATTTTGAAATAATGACGAGCACTCTTTCCATTCATTATTTCTTTGAAGAGGATAGATATGACACAACCATCTGAGATGAAATCCTACTTTTGACTTGGCAAATTGATTTATATCTGGTTTTTACTGTACATGACCTTGAGTGAATTAACCAACCACTTAAAGTCTTTCTAGGAAATCATAAGAACTGAAGGGAAATCAAGCAATAAATTTTATTCCACTAAGTTTATGCAGGTCCACAGTCACACCATGCCAGACAAATAATAATCAATTTTTTTTAATGTCTAGAGAATATGATATTGTAACCTCTATCACTGTCAGGAAATACTGAATTTAATCTAAATCTTTCAAGCTCTAGTTTAAACCCATTTTTTGTTTGCTTGTTCTTAGTCTACAAGCAGAAAAACTGGTCATTGTAAATTGCATAAAAATCCTCCAGGTACATAATTTGTTTCTTCTGCTTTTGGAGCCCCTTCTCGTTTTACACTATTAAATAACTGCTCAGTCACAATCCACTTACTAAATCTTGTCCAACTCTTTGTGATCCCATGAACTATAGCCTGCCGAGTTCCTCTGTCCATGGGATTTTCCAGGCAAGAATACTGGAGTGGGTTGCCATTTCCTTCTCCAGGGAATCCTCACGACCCAGGGATAGAATCCACATCTCTTTCGTCTCTGCATTGGCCAGTGAATTCTTTACCACTGAACCACTTGGGAAGCCCATATGTGGGTTGTACCTCTTCATTTCTAGGTCTGAAAATTTCTCCTTTCTTTTAGTATCATTTTCTCCTTCTGCCCACAGCCAGTCTTCACTTGGACAGTCCGCGAACATGTTAATTTAGACATTTAGCTCAGGCAGTTATATTAGTTCCCCAGATCCTATGCAAGTCTTCTGATTTTCTCAGATTCATAACACTGTGCTGGCTCTTTCTCTTCTCCTTTATCCTTACATTGATCTCCAGGTACTGAAGATTCTTCCTTCTGTTTTCCCTTCTTCCATTTCCTTACCATTTCTGTCATCAGTGCTGAAGTCCAGGAGTTGTTTCTGCAGTCAGGCAATAATTTCTGTCTGTCTCCAAACTTCCCATTTTCCTACTGTACTTCTAAGATATCTTCTTCCAGAATTCTGGGTTCTATTCTTATAAACCTGTTATGATTCTGAATTGCCACACACAAGTGACTTCTGAGGACAAGATGACCCAACCTCTCCATATCAACAAAACAAACCAACCCAATCATTGCATTCAATAATTAAGCAAATATCTATCAATCATCTCCAGTGTTTCAGGCTCCATGCTAAACTCTGGGAAGGAGGTTGATCATGAAGAACTGTCCTGGTTTCCTTATACATGTGACTTATTTGTTTTCCCATTTGAGCCTATGCACATGCCATTGCACACCAGAATGACCTTCCTTCTCTTCTCTGAGAGATTGTATCACTCATCCCTAAAATTAATTTCTTTTTTGAAGTTTTGTTGAACCAACTACATGGTTTGGATTATTCCAGTCATAGCTGGTCCTAATTATTAAAATGTGTAGCTGCCATTTGTAATAGGAATGTATCATAAATACACACATTTTCATTTATTTGTTTATCAATTATAAGCTCAACTGTTAGAACAGTTGCCTAATATGTTCTATAGTAATATGCCTTTCACCTTTTATGAGACTGAATTCTCTGATTGTATTTGACAGGTATGACTAGGTAATAGAAACCAGATTAGCTGTTTTAACAGAAAGAATTTAATATAACAAACTGTTAACCAAGTATTGTAGATCTGGAAAAGCAAAAGGGGAACACCGATCTTGCAAGATTGTAACTACAGAAAGCTGCTCCTACCTCTAGGACTGGAAAGCACAAGGCAGAGGTCAGGACTGTTAAAATTTAGTAACTTGGGGACTTCCCTGGTAGTCCAGTGGCTAAGACTCCCTGTTCTCAATGCAGGGGGGCTGGGTTTGATCCCTGGTCAGGGAACTAGATGCCATATGCCACAACCTAAGAGTTTGCATGACGCAACTAAAGATCCCACATGCCCCAACAAAGATATAAAATCCTGTGTGTCACAACTAAGACCAAATAAATAAATATCAAAAAAACTTAGTAACTCAGAGGAGGGGCTGTTGCTCAGCTGGTGTTGATATCTCTGAGGGAGCAAATGTCACTGCCTGGATAAAGAAATCTTACTGGGCTAATGCTGACAGAAACAGTGAGCAAATGGGGATGAGCAAGTCCCTTCTGCCTCTTCCATCCTCACACCCTCCCTCACGTGCCCTCTGTTGGCAGAGTCCAACATGAAGCAGGTGGCTGAGGGGAAAAGTAGCTGGCAGAGTCCCAGCCCCTGCCTCAGAGAAAAAAACAAAGCAAGGCAAGGTAGGTTTGGAACTGAGAAGGAAAAGCAATATAACCAAGAGAGTCACTTGGGAAAATTTTCTAGTGCAGTTGACCATGGAAATTTAAACTTACCAGATACTGAATCCCATCTTTTACCCCATGACCTTAAAGCATTTTCTGTTCACATTACTCCCCCAAAGAAATCCATCATCTTTGTGTTTCAAGAGAATGAGAGCAATGTACAAAATCAGCACCCAGTAGGAAACTAAGAGTTTGTTCTGGGGAGCAGTCACTGTGGGCTGTCTCACAAACCTTAGCTTTACCTGTTACACTGCATTGCGAAGATAACCGTGCCTGGGTGAGCTTGGGAGAGTCTGCTGGGGATCACCTTGCTCCAGTAAGCTTCTGACCAGACATGTTAAGCCAGGCAACAAAGTAAAAATGTGTGCTGTTCTGCTGAGCCAAAAATGGCTGTTGGAGAATTTCACTGAGACTTAATTTGTTGGAAGACCTTTTCATCTTTATGCTGTGTGTTAAGGGGAGGTGATGATTGTTTAGTCTTTGTAATTTCTTCCATTTCTGGTTATGCTTTGCTCAGAAGACTGCAGCTTTCAATTACATAGGTAGAATGTTTTCAGATTACTTTTTCAAAGACTTTTTTCTTACTATAAAGGGATACATGTTCATTGTAGATAATTTATAAAACACAGTCAAGCAAAAAGAAAAAAAATCACTTATAATTCTGCTTCCCAGAGACAACTAATGCCGATGTTGACAATCTTGTGTTATATATCATTCCATATGCATATATATGTATATTTATACATATATACACATACTTTAAAATATATACTTTAGAGATATCCTGGTGTCCCAGTGGCTAAAACTGCATGCTCCCAATGCATGGGACTCAGGTTCAACCCCTGGTCAGGAAAATAGATCTCACATGCCATAGCTAAGAGTTCATGTGTCACAACCAAGACCTGGTGCAGCCAAACAAATATTTAATATATATGTAAATATACATAATGTATATACATATACACACACTTAAATGCAGCATGCGTATACTATAAAAATAAGGTTTTGCTGCTTCTTTTTTAATATTCTATTTAACAGTTTGCTCATTTCTACACTGAAATTTCTAAATTGTTGTCTGTAGTAAGTGTTATTCCTATTTAGCCCTCCTGGTTACATCTAACTGGCTGCAAAGTAAAAATAATCCTACATACTGTTCGTGTGTATTCTTTAGCTGCTTATATAGATTTGCACCAATAATTGTCTGTATATCCCAGCCATGATCTGCTATCACAGAGAATCAAGAAATATGTACATAGATGAGAATTTTCAAATGTACCAAAGCATCATAACATCAGTTGGTCTTAAATTCTCTCCCACTGTTCAAGATTCTACCTACTTCTAATCTTCATGAACAGTTCTCAGTTGGGGGATGGATGCACTGGGCCTATGCAAATAGTGATTTGGTAAGTAAGTTTCAACTATGGCAACTTAGCTTCATGATAACGAGCCTGCCTTCTTCTTTCAGCTCACTGTTGCTCTTTATACACAGAATTTTACTCCCAGTATCCCCCTTAACAATATAGATCAAAATTTGAAATTAATTCTTACAAAAAGGAAAAGGAAACAGATGACATTAATGTAAATGACACAATTTACTAAACCCAATATAAGTGAAGTCGTTCCATCACATCCAACTCTTTGTGACCCCATGGACTGTAGCCTACCAGGCTCCTCCATCCATGGAATTTTCCAAGCAAGAGTACTGGAGTGGGTNACATTAATGTAAATGACACAATTTACTAAACCCAATATAAGTGAAGTCGTTCCATCACATCCAACTCTTTGTGACCCCATGGACTGTAGCCTACCAGGCTCCTCCATCCATGGAATTTTCCAAGCAAGAGTACTGGAGTGGGTTGCCATTTCCCTCTCCAGGGGATCTGCCTGACCCAGCAACTGAACCTGGGTCTCCTGCATTGCAGGCAGACACTTTGCCGTCTTAGTCACCAGGGAAATCCATTATATGCAAATATAATTTCCAATATAATCAAAATGAAAAATATATTGTTGAGATTTGTTTCATTTTGAGTCTTTGAAAATTGGCATGTGTTTTATACTTATGGTAGATCTCAATTTACATGTGAATTTTCATTGGGAATACTTGAACTGAATTCAGATTTCATATAATTTTCAGTTAAACAAGTAGATTCACATACCTAAATTTTTCCAAGCATACTTTAAAGTTTCCCAATAGCTGAAATCAAGAAAGTGACAAAAAATCATCTTCCTTTATTATTTGTATCCACATTGACAAACTGGTTTATTGCTTTTAGAATAATGATTTGAATTTGAATAAAAACCATATTAGTTTAAATTTACATCTGTCCAAGTTAAGTTCACTAAACCTTGTGTCAACTCAGAATGATGAACAAATTCAAAGGGATATTGTGTAAATGAAAAACAACTCAATTTATTGAAAAAANTTATTTGTATCCACATTGACAAACTGGTTTATTGCTTTTAGAATAATGATTTGAATTTGAATAAAAACCATATTAGTTTAAATTTACATCTGTCCAAGTTAAGTTCACTAAACCTTGTGTCAACTCAGAATGATGAACAAATTCAAAGGGATATTGTGTAAATGAAAAACAACTCAATTTATTGAAAAAACAATTCTTGAACTTTTCCTGTAGTTTTTTGCAGCCAATTTACATAATGCTGTCAATTACAATTTAAATCCTCTGCATATTGCTTCATGTTATAAAAATGTGATAATCACTATTAGTGATTTATATTATGAAAACTTTCAATATCAACATAAATTCTCATACATGTCTAGTTCACAAATAAGTTTTTCCTTTCCTTGGACTTTCAAAATGAGCTCATTCCTCAGCATCATTAAGCATAAGGGAAATTCAAATCAAAACCACAATGAGATACCACTTCACATTCACTAGGATGGCTATAATCAAAAAGACAGATAATAGCAGTGCTGGCAAGGATGTAGAAAAATTAGACCCCTTCATATTCTGCTGGAGAGAATTTTAAATGGTGCAGCCACTTTGGAAGGCAGTTTTGCAGTTCCTCTCAAAGTTAAACATAAAGTTACCATATGAACCTAGCAATTCTACTAGGTATATTTGCAAAAGAAATGAAAACATACATCTATACAAAAACTGGTATGCAAATGTCCACAGCAGTGTTATTCAACTGATGAATGGGTAAATAAAATGTTCATAAATGGATAAATAAAATAAATAAAATATATTCATATAATGAAATATTATTCAGCAATAAAAATGAAGTATTGATACCTGGTACAACACGAATGAACCTTGAAATCACTGTGATAGTTGAAAGAAGCCTGTCAGAAAAGACCATATGCCTGAAGAACTATGGACAGAGGTTCGTGACATTGTACAGGAGGCAGTGATCAAGACCATCCCCAAGGAAAAGGAATGCAGAAAGGCAAAATGGTTGTCTGAGGAGGCCTAACAAATAGCTGAGAAAAGAAGAGAAGCTAAAGGCAAAGGAGAAAAGGAAAGCTATACTCATCTAAATACAGAATTCCGAAGAATAGCAGGAAGAGTTAAGAAAGTCTTCCTCAGTGATCAATGCAAAGAAATAAAGAAAAACAATAGAATGGGAAAGACTACAGATTTCTTCAAGAAGATTAGAGATACCAAGGGAACATTTCATGCAAAGATGGGAACAATAAAGGACAGAAACAATATGGACCTAACAGAAGCAGAAGATATTAAGATGAGGCGGCAAGAACACACAAAAAAGATGTTAATGACCCAGATAACCACGATGGTGTGATCACTCACCTAGAGTGCATCCTGGAATGCAAAGTCAAGTGGGCCTTAGGAAGCATCACTGCGAACAAAGCTAGTTGAGGTGACAGAATTCCAGTTGAGTTATTTGAAATCCTAAAAGATGATGTTGTCAAAGTGCTGCACTCAATATGCCAGCAAATTAGGAAAACTCAGCAGTGGCCACAGGACTGGAAAAAGTCAGNTTTTAATATGCTGTCTAGGTTGGTCATAGCTTTACTTCCAAGGAGCAAGCGTCTTCTGATTTCATGGCTGCAGTCACCATCTGCGGTAATTTTGGATCTGTAGTGATTTGATCACTACTAACAAAGCTAGTGGAGGTGATGGAATTCCAGTTGAGCTATTTCAAATCCTAAAAGATGATGCTGTGAATGTGCTGCACTCAATATGCCAACAAATCTGGAAGACTCAGCAGTGGCCACAGGACTAGAAAAGGTCAGTTTTCATTTCAACCCTATAGGTTATACTTCAATAAAAAGTCTAAAATGACACACATACCTTAAGGATTCTGTTTCAATGTAAATCATAGTTTTCATTATTTTCCCCATATTTTACTGATTAGAGCTTTGTGCCATCTTTCTTAAAGTTTCTGAAATGTGTTAGTACAGATAAAATGCTCAGAGCCCTGCCTGACATGCGGGAAGTAGTTCATAAATGTTAACACTGTTTCCTTTTGTATATACCACGATGCATCGCCTGTGACATCCAGTCTCACTTTCTTTGCAGCAGAGGAAGAGGTTAAATACACTTGCCTAACAATTTGAAGGCAGAATCCTAGAATTTCATAATTTCCCTCAGCCCTTTGCATGTAATTTGCTAGTACTTATTTTAATGGAAGTCCTGAAAGCAACTTATCTTTATGGGTCTTTCCGAAGTACTCACTTCCGTTTTTATAGAACTAACTCTCCTCATGCTTCTATCTCGTTGTTTAGTCGGTAAGTCATTTCCAAGTCTTTGCAGCCCCGTGGATTGTAGCCTGTCAGGCCCCTCTGTCCATGGGATTTTCCAGGCAATAGTACTGGAGTGGGCTGCCATTTCCTTCTCCAGGGGATCTTCCAGACCCAGNACTCTCCTCATGCTTCTATCTCGTTGTTTAGTCGGTAAGTCATTTCCAAGTCTTTGCAGCCCCGTGGATTGTAGCCTGTCAGGCCCCTCTGTCCATGGGATTTTCCAGGCAATAGTACTGGAGTGGGCTGCCATTTCCTTCTCCAGGGGATCTTCCAGACCCAGGGATTGAACCTGCATCTCCTGTGTCTCCTGCATTGGCAAGCAGATTCTTTATCAGTGGGCCACCCAGGAAGCCCCTCTATCTCGTTAGTTGACATATTATATGTATATGTGGAGAACAACTGGCATGAACAGATTTGGAGATGAACACAGCAACTGGACGGGAGACACTGAACTAGTCTGGAAAGCTGGTTCTGTGGAGGCTGGCTCAGGAAGCTATTACATTTTAAGTGTTAAGGTCCCCAGGACTGGCTCTTACAGGATAATGGCTAGTGCACTCACCAGGCATTCCTGAAAGTTCTCGGTGAGGATGTCTGAGGGAGGCAGGAGTAATGATCAAAACCAATCATATGACTTCTGTGCCCCAGGCTCTGCGCTGGGCGCTTTCCATACCTCCTAGCAACCCTGTGAGGCACAGAGTATCATTCACACCTGAGGCTCTGGATGTGTAGCAAACACTCGAAAAAGCAGTGGCTTAAAAGGACTCCACGTCTTCCTTCAGCGCTCACTCTGCGGGCTGGCACTTTGACTGGGCTCAGCCGGGTGGCTTTTCTAGTGTTAGCTGGGTTCCATCTTGTGTCTGCGGTGGGTGGCCAGTCAGCGGCACAGCTCAGCTTCTGGGCGTGCTGTGGTCGTGAAGACACCTGGGCCACTTGGTCTCCCATCCTCCAACAGGTCAGCCTGGGCTTCTTCACACGCTGGCTGGTCAGGATCCCACGACAGAGAGCAGAGGCATGCAAGGTCTCCTTAGGCCTGGGCTCAGGGTCGGCACATGTTTCCACCAGTCTGTTAGCCAAACTAAGTCACATGGCCAGCCCAGATGAAGACATGAAGCCAGAGGCGTCCAGGTTTTGGAAAGCCATAATATTGCAAAGAATGACGAGCACAGGAAAGGGAATAACTGCAGCCACCTTTGCGCATACACCACACTCATTATATCAGTTCAGTTCAGTTCAGTCGCTCAGTCGTATCCAACTCTTTGCGACCCCATGAACCGCAGCATGCCAGGCCTCCCTGTCCATCACCATCTCCTGGAGTTCATTCAGACTCACTTCCATTGAGTCCGTGATGCCATCCAGCCATCTCATCCTCAGTCGTCCCCTTCTCCTCCTGGCCCCAATCCCTCCCAGCATCAGAGTCTTTTCCAATGAGTCAACTCTTCGCATGAGGTGGCCAGAGTACTGGAGTTTCAGCTTTAGCATCATTCCTTCCGAAGAAATCCCAGGGTTGATCTCCTTCAGAATGGACTGGTTGGATCTCCTTGCAGTCCAGGGGACTCTCAAGAGTCTTCTCCAACACCACAGTTCAAAATGAAAAAAAAGCAAAACTCAAGCAAGCTAAGCTGACTCATCTATCTAGGGTCTTTCAGCTCATAAGCAACCAAGATGGAATAATACATACCTGTGTGACTTCAATAGCTACCCTTTCACTAAGCTAAGCTGCTTTATTGAGAAATTAAAGGGTCTGGAGCAAATAGAATCATTTTAATTCTTAATATTCATTAAGTACTCTCTATTATTTATACAGCACTATGCTTTAGGTCCTCACAACATCTTCATGAAGTGGAGATGATTGTGCCCATTCTACAGATATGGAAATCAAGGCTCAGAAAGATTGAAGTTTCAAAAACTATCTGCCATTGGATCATTGCTGTCTAGTGTCCATAAAGACAACGGATTAGAACCTATTTTTTCTGATTTGAGGTTCACTATTTTTCAGTCATGCTAAAGATTCCTCTGGGGTTCTGGGGTCCATAAACTTCCAGAAGGTGTCACATGGTCTTTGAACAATTTGGCATTACACACAAAATTCGTATGCATTGCATTCAAGCACTTTTCTGAAGAACGACGTAGCTTTTGTTCAATTCTGCACGGGATCTATGTCCCCTACACAAGGTAAAGCACCACGTATCTGTGTAAGTACTTATCTTCCTCCCAGCCAGGCAGGAAAAACCCTCTAGACCAAGCCCTGTAATCATATATTCCAGAAGCCTAGAGAGAAAAGAGGGGGAAGGCAATGGCACCCCACCCCAGTACTCTTGCCTGGAAAATCCAATGGACGGAGGAGCCTGGTGTGCTGCAGTCCATGGGGTCGCTAACAGTCGGACATACTGAGCGACTTCACTTTCACTTTTCTCTTTCATGCATTGGAGAAGGAAATGGCAACCCACTCCAGTATTCTTGCCTGGAGAATCCCAGGGATGGNGTTACACCAGAGAAACCAACGCCGCCCTCCTCCAGAGTCGGCTCACCAGCGCGCTGCCGACCCTCGCCCAGCCTGCAGCCCCGTCACAGGGGCCTTGCATGCGCTCTCTTTCCGGAACACTCTTCTTCCTTCTCTGCTGCATCAGCTTTAGTCTTTTAGATCACTGCTTCTTCTGTGCTTAGTCACCCAGCTGTGCCCGACTCTTTGCAACCCCATGGACTGTAGCCCACCAGGCTCCTCTGTCCATGGGGATGCTGCAGGCAAGAATACTGGAGTGGGTGGCCATGCCCTCCTCTAAGGGACCTTCCCAACTCAGGGATCGAACCCAGGGCTCCCACATCGCAGGCGGATTCTTTACCGTCTGAGCCACCAGGGAAGCCCAGTTTCTTCTGGGAATCCGTCACTGGTATCTCAGAGTAAGTCAAAGCTAGACCTTGAACCTTTCCTTCTTAGCTTGTATCACAGTTGTCATTTCACATGTACTTGTGTGAGGAATGATTACTGTCTGTCTTCCCTGGGGGAATGTAAACTCCATGGTGAGAGGGACCATGCCAAAATTAGCTTCTTGCCCCCTAACTTCGCTCTTTCATGGGCTTCCCCGGTGGTCCTAGTGGTAAAGAATCTGCCTGCCAAGGCAGGAGATGCAAGAGACATGGGTTTAATACCTGGGCTAGGAAGAGCCCCTGAATCTTCAAGCTGGCTTGAAACTCAACATTTAAAAATCTAACATCATGACATCTGGTCCCATCACTTCATGGCAAATAGAAGTGGCTTCCCAGGTGGTCCCAGTGGGAAAGAATCTGCCTGCCAAGGCAGGAGACGCAAGAGACACGAGTTTAATACCTGGGCTAGGAAGAGCCCCTGAATCTTCAAGATGGCTTGAAACTCAACATTTAAAAAACTAACATCATGACATCTGGTCCCATCACTTCATGGCAAATAGAAAGGGAAAAAGCATGAACGGTGACAGGTTTTATTTCCTTGGGCTCCAAAATCACTCTGGACAGTGACTGCAGCCACGAAATTAAAAGACGCTTGGTCCTTGGAAGGAAAGCATTGACAAACCTAGACAACATGTTGAAAAGCAGAGACGTCATTTTGTCGACAAAGGTCAAAGCTATGGTTTTTCCAGTGGTCATGTAAGGGTGTGAGAGCTGGTCCATAAAGAAGGCTGAGTGCCAAAGAACTGATACTTTCGAATTATGGTGCTGGTTAAGACTCTTGAGAGTTCTTTGGACTGAAAGGAAATCAAACCAGTCAGTCCTTAAGGAAATCAACCCTGAATATTCATTGGAAGGACTGATGCTAAAACTGAGCTCCAATACTTTGACCACTTGATGCAAAGAGCCAATTTATTGGAATAAAAAACACTGATGCTGGAAAAGATTGAAGGCAAAGGAGAATGGGGTGGCAGCGGATGAGGTGGTTAAACTGCATCACCAACTGCATCACCAACTCAATGGACATGAGTTTAAGTAAACTCTGGGATATAGTGAAGGTCAAGGAAGCCTGGCATGCTGCAGTTCATGGGGTCGCAGAGTTGGACTCAGCTTAGCAACTAAACAGCGAAANTGGTTAAACTGCATCACCAACTGCATCACCAACTCAATGGACATGAGTTTAAGTAAACTCTGGGATATAGTGAAGGTCAAGGAAGACTGGCATGCTGCAGTTCATGGGGTCACAGAGTTGGACTCAGCTTAGCAACTAAACAGCGAAAATAACTCCTTCACTGAGCACAGTGCCTGGCAGTGTGGTAGAAACTCAAAAACTTTCTCGAGAGAATGAAAGCACTAGAGAGGAAGTCCTAAGCTCTGGCTCCTGCGGCCAAGACTGCTTTCGTTTATGCTTCTCCTCTGTACTTCCCAATCTCCTCCCTCTGTCGTGTTCTAAGATGTCATGTTATCAAATTCTGACTGATCAACGGGGTGACAGGCAGGTACTGTTTTCATCCATGGCCTCGGAAATGTCACAGATGGCCCTCAATCCCCTCTCTTTCCTCTGTCTCCATGGCTGAAAGAAAAGGAGTCTCAAGACAGAAGAAGCCCAGATTCCTGATTAGAGATGAGCTGCCCACCCAGGTTCTCTGGCCTTCCTTGAACTGTGATAGAAGCGAAATATACTTTTATTGAGTTAATCTCAGAGGTTTGAAGTTACTTGTTACTGCAGCAAAACCTAATCTACCCTGATGGAAAACACCTTCCCAGCTCTGCCATTAACTCCTTCTACCCAGCAAGCAGCCACAATCTCTCCAGCCTCCAGGCTTCCTCTTAGTAAAATGAAGGAATGCCACACAGTGATCTCTGAAATCCTTCTGATGCTAAAATTCAGTTGTTCTGCTTGTAAGTTTCCTCCCTCCTGCCCAGCACTATAGGCAGACATCATAAAAGTTTGCTAAATAAGAGTACCTCCTATATTTGAAATCCTTCCCCCAAGTTAAAAGCATTTTAATATCTTAAAAATTCAAAGCAATTGCTCAGAATACTTAACAAAATTCAACATTCAGTAACTAGAATATGCATCAAAGTAGCAATGGCATTTCATCAAGAGGCTGGGGAGAGATCTACTTCTCAGCCCTCCAGAAGCCCCCCCGCCCACCACCGCTTCCAAACCCGGACATCCTGCTCTGTCTGCCCTCGGCGTTCTGGTGGCCCCAGCATTCCAGTTATTTGCAAACCTCATCCTCAGACTGTCTTATTGTTCCACCCTGTCAACTGCCTTTCTCCATAGTGACGATCTCATTTTTCAAAGGATCCCACTAATGCCTTTTCTTAGAGAGTTGTCATTAAAGGCTGCTGCCTGGGTATCAGTAACCAAGAAGCAAAAGTCACATCTTTGATGAGGTGTAGCCAAGGTGACCCAGGGCCCTAATGACTTAACTGAGTCTCAAATCTCCAGAGACCTAGCTGAGCCCTGCCATGGGTTCACTGCGTGTGAAAGAGGCAAAGGCACTCTGTTCTTATTGGACTGGAGTCCCTCTTCCTGTTAAAAATGAAGGTCACTGCAGCTGCTAACATCTCAGTAACCATAGTAACAAGGGACCACATGCCAGATGTCTGATCCCCATCAGAAAATGTCTGATAGTAAGTGTTCTTCATCCTTCTCCTCACCCCCACCCCAGATCTTGTTAGGTGGCATTGAGGGTCTCCCAGGGGAGCAGCTCAGGCATGGGAAATCCAGACTGACAGCATTAATTAAACCTCTTATTTCCCCAGGACATTTTGCATTGTCAGGCTCAAGAGCCAAGAAAGCCTCTCAGGGAAGCTCTTATGGGAGAGAATGCTAAGTCTATCACCCGGGAATAAAGCACTTCAGCTCCACAGATGGCGGCAAATGAAGCTCTGTCGGAAAATAAGCCTGGGCATACAGCAGGCACAAAATAAATACTTACAGAAGAGTCCATTTAATCAAATGGAGCTCATTTAGCAAATGGGATTCCTGTCAAGTCACTGAAAGTCCTACATGAGATGGTGAACCATTCACCCTTTCAACAGTTACTGAGGGCCTGCTGGACATACCCATGGGTGACAGTGTGGAAACTCTATAGATATTCACTTGCTGACTGAATTCAATTGTCCCCAAGAGTGTCTGGGGCTCGAGGGAAGGTTGGGAAGTGTGTAGAGGGCTGGGATAACATCAGAAAGGGCTCTGGATTCAACTGGAGTCTATCGGGTTTATTACTGGAGAAACTGTGAAAGCTTTTATGTGTGCGAGTGGCAAGATCAGCTCTGCATTTCAGAAACATCCCTTTTGACGCCCTGTAGAGAAATGAGTTGGTTGGATGGCATCACCGACTGAATGGACATGAGTTTGAGTGAACTCCGGGAGTTGGTGATGGACAGGGTGGCCTGGCGTGCTGCAGTCCATAGGGTCGAAAAGAGTCGGACATGACTGAGCGACTGAACTGAACTGAGATAAAAGATTAGAAGGAGATGATTGCTTTGACCAAAGAAATGATGTTCTCAGACTGACAAACCCAGGCCTTAAGAGAACTGGAAATTTCTGTTCCTCTTGGAAGCTGGCTGCGATGCTATGAGAAGCTCCAGTCGCATAAGGAAGAACCCAAGTGCTCCATACACAGCCCAGCTGTGCCCTGAGCAGTAGCCAGTACCAACCACTTCCCATGAGGTATGCCATCTTGGGTGTTTCAGCCCAGCTGACCGTTGTCCCAGGAGATACCATGTTGAGCAGGAAAACTGCCCAGCTGAGCCCAGTCGACGCAGAAACACACGAGAAGTCACAAAAGAATTGCTCTAACCCACTCCATGCTGAGTTGCTTCAGTCATGTCCGACTCTTTGTGACCCCATGAACTGTAGCTCACCAGAATCATGGGATTCTCCAAGCAAGAACAGTGGAGTGGTTTCCTTCTCCAGGGGATCTTCCCAACCCAGAGATTGAACTTATGTCTCCCATGTCTCCTGCATTGCAGGCAGAGTCTTTACCCACTGAGGCACCTGGGAAGCCCTCCAATATACTAAGCTATGGGTTTATTATGCAGAAGTGGGTAACAAACACTGCTGCTGCTGCTGCTAAGTCGCTTCAGTCGTGTCCGACTCTGTGTGACCCCGTAGACAGCAGCCCACCAGGCTCCGCCGTCCCTGGGATTCTCCAGGCAAGAACATTGGAGCGGGTTGCCATTTCCTTCTCCAATGCATGAAAGTGAAAAGTAGAAGTGAAGTCACTGGGTCGTGTCCAACTCTCAGCGACCCCATGGACTGCAGCCTACCAGGCTCCTCCATCCATGGGATTTTCCAGGCAAAAGTACTGGAGTGGGGCACCATACACTGGGAGGTATCAAATACTGATCACGTCTGAATCTCGACAGAAAAGGTCTGGCTAGAATGATCATAGATTTGGGAGTCATCAGCCTCATGGGAAGTTTAGAACCCTGTTTAGAATGAAATCACCACCGACTCACAGCAAATGCTCGCTGAATTAAATGAAACATTCCACATAATGAAAATCACTAGAAAGCCCTGTTTGTGATCTGAGACAACCCTTCTCATGCCTGGAATTCTAATTTTCCCTCACTCTAAGCACACTAAATTCCTTTCTCTGGATCAAAACATGGACTTCTAGCTGCTGCATTTGATACTGTTTATCCTTCTAAGGTAAGTCCTTTCCTTTAGGGTGGCATGTGGACTTGAATCCTGCAAACTTGAGTTTGGATTTTTCAACCTGCCCTACATCCCCTCTGAGTCTAGGCTTCCTCATCTGTAAATAGAGATGAGAATACATGCCAATCTCATGGCTAAGGAAGTGCAGACAGATGTGAAAAGAATCATTGCAATCATCCTCTCCAGGACAAGACAGGTATAGTCTCAACCCCAGACACGGCATCAATGCCCTCTCCCTGGTCACCAGTCCCTCTCCCTGGCAGTAAACACATGGCAAGTTTGGGAGATAAGAAATCTCCAGCTTTCTGTGTTTGAAAAAGCTCTTGCAAGCCTCGATTTTCCAGCCTCCTTGGCCAGAGGGTGAACAAAGCTTTTTTGTTCAGCCCTTAAGTCGTATCAGACTCTGCAAACCCATGGACTGCAGCATACCAGGCTTCCCCGTCCTTCCCCATCTCCCAGACTTTGCTCAAATTCATGTCCATTGAGTTGATGATGCTATCTAACCGTGTCATCCGCTGCTGCCCCCTTCTCCTTTTGCCTTCAATCTTTCCCAGCAGCATCAGGGTCTTTTCCAAGGAGAGGGCTCTCTGCACCAGTTTGTAGTCTGGTAAAACGACCCCCTATCCAGACAGAGCCGCAGGCCAAGGTTTGAGTCCCGGTTTGCCGGCTAACCTAACGCACAGCGTGACCTTGGCGAGCTCCTGTTCTTGAACCCAAGTGTCCTGCGTGCGTAAAGCGTGAAGGATGACTCGAGACGAGAGGACGATGCGCTCAGGTTCCTTCCACCTGAGCGGATCCGCCTTGGGCCGGGGTGGAGGGTCGGGTCACGTGCTGGGCTGACGCGGTGCCGTGCCAGCCAGCTCCGGGTCCAGCCTCCCGCTCTGACGTCCTCGGGCCGCCCTCCCTGCCCGCCCCTCCGCCCCTCCGCCCCTCCGGCGGCGGCGGCGGGAGAGCGGCTGGCGCGCCTGGACCCCAGGCCGGGGAGGCGCGCGGCGGCGGGACCGATCCCAGTGCGGGAAGCTGGGCACCATGGTGCTGTCGGTGCCGGTGATCGCGCTGGGCGCCACGCTGGGCACCGCCACCAGCATCCTCGCGCTGTGCGGGGTCACCTGCCTGTGCCGGCACATGCACCCCAAGAAGGGAGTGTTGCAGCGAGACCTGGAGCCCGACCCGGAGAAGGCGAAGCCCAGCGTGCTGCGGTCCGCCCAACAGGTGAGCGGCCGCGGGCCACGGCCTCGTCGGGGCTCGGCTCGGGTGGGGGTCTCCCTGGCGGCTGCGGCGTGGGGAAGGAATGGTTGGCGTTCTTCTTTGCGCGACAGAGCCCGGCTGGGAGTGGGGACAGTGGACGTGTTTGGACAGCGGATGTGTTCAGAGGCCCTGGGGCGGGGAGGGGGGGGGAGGTCCCAAAGGNTTTAGTTTAAAGCGTATTCTGTTTGATATAAGTATAATTATCCCTATTTTGTTGTTATTGTTGTCATTGGCTTGAAATATGTTTTTAATGGTTAAATTTAGATGAGAATGAGTAAATTGACTCCTAGTCACTCCCAATATGCAGTCTCAACAGTAGACATGCAAACAGAAAAACAACATTGACTGCTAGGGAGTCAAAGCTGCCTGTCTATTGGCAAGCATTAGTGATTCCTGCTAATATAAAAGATGGTGCAAATGATGTTGCTGGCTCATTTCAAATTAGAAAAGAACATTTGAGATGTTGTCTTACTTTTAAGCCATTCGCATTTTAAATGTGAAACTGTTAGTCAGTCCTGTCCAACTCTTTGTGACCCCATGGACTTAAGGGAACATCATTTTTCCATGAGACAAAAGTTTCCATAAGCAAATATCATTATTGGGAAGTAGGGGTGGGACGGTGTGATGGTTAATTTTATGTGTCAATTTGACTGGGCCATGAGGTACACCCAGACATTTGATCCAACATTCTGGGTGTGTTTATGAGGGTGTTTCTGGGTGAGATTAACATTCAAATCAGTCAATTTAGTAATTACAGATTGCTCTCCCTAAAGTGGGTAGGCCTCATCCAATTGATTGAGGACCTGAATAGAACAAAAAGGTAGAGTAAGAGGGAATTCCACCTGCTTGTTTACTGGAGCTGGAACATTGTTTTATTTTCTTGCCTTTGATCTCAAACTGAAAAATTGGCTTTTCTTGAGTCTTGAGCCTGCCAGCTTTTGGACTGGAATTTAACATCAACAGTTTTCCTGGATCTCCTGCTTGCCAACAGCAGATCTTGGATCTTCTCAGCCTTCATAATCACGTGAGCCAATTCATTATTTTATATATATAAAATATCTATGGATATATAGATAAAAATATACTGTTGGTTCTAAAAATCCCTGACTGATAGAGGCAGCAAGGGGTAAGTTTCAGTTGGAACTTTAGCAGCCTCTGAAAGGCCCTCGGGAAATCTAAAAATGCCTATGAAAAGTAAAGCTCCAGTTTGTTTTTCCCACTTGTCTAGTTCCAAAACGCCAGTGGCTATTAACATTGATCTGTCCAGACTGCATTTATAAAGCTCTGTAAGCTGATCAGAGGGGAAATTAAATTAGACTGTAATTCTGCAGCACTCTGAAGAACATTAGCTTGCAAGAACACTCAGGAGGGCCAATTAGAACCATCATGGTCTATCTGGCCATGGAATACAAACATGTTCTCTCTCCTTCCACAAGACCTGAAGTGTTACTTCGGTAGTGCCTCTCTCATTTGGAGCTTTAGCACTGCATGTGTCTAGAGGTACTGATCACACATCAAGATTAGGAAATGCCTAAAGTAATCCTGTTAGCAGAACTGGACCAAGGAATAAAGCCAGTTTAGTGATGCAGCTAAGATTAATGTCAGATAAATAGTAATATGAGCTCCAGTGGGGAAAGAGAGCTAAGCTCTGCCAATGGCCACTGGGAATAGGAAAATAAGCAAGACCCAAACAGCAGGGCCAATAACTCTCGAAGAAAGGAGACCTCCTCCATCTTAGTAGATTAAATTCAGGGCTGGATTCTAAAACCCCAGACAGAAAAGGAAAGGGATATTAATCTATCCTGTGTCTAACCTGTGCCAAATTCTTGCACACATGGTTTTATTTCATCTTTGCAACATCTATCCATAGTTTACAGATAAGTAAATTGATGCTGAGAGAGATGAGGGTAGTTGCTTAAGATCACATCAGAAGAAAGTGAAACTCCTGGGATTCTTATCCAGGTTTATCTGAATCCAAAGTCCATGTTCTTTCCACTACATCCACAATCTATGTAAATGAATAAGGTAAAAGGAAAGCAGGAAATGCTTAGGGAGGTGAGACCTCTTTTGCATAAAGGAAAGTGAAAGTGAAGTCGCTCAGTCATGTCCGACTCTTTGCAACCCCATGGACTGTAGCCTACCAGGCTCTTCCATCTATGGGATTTTCCAGGCAAGAATACTGGAGCAGGTTGCCATTTCCTTCTCCAGGAGATCTTCCTGACCCAGAGATTGAACCCATGTCTCCCACATTGTAGGCAGACGCTTTACCATCTGAGCCACCAGGGAAGTGAAGCATCAAGGAAAGACATTCTTAATTAAAGGTAAGGGTGGTTGTCCTCAAAACCTAAAGTAAAGTATGTGAAAGAGAAAAGGAGCCTGCACATGGAATAAAAAAAAAAAAAGAAGAAGCCCAGAAAGTACTGGCAAATGCCCCATCTGAGCCATGTCCTGGGGAGCAAAGGGTCAGAGACAGGCATCAATCAGGCAAATGAAGAAACACCTTGAATTTGGAGGAACTCACAAAGATTAGTGGTCCTGTGCCTACTTCCCACCCTGGCAAAGAGAGCTATAGAATGTGATGTGGTGAGCTCAGTGTTGACATGATGGGGCTGATGGTCTGGGCTGGCCTCTAGAAAGACTAAACTTTTACTCCAGTATCCCAAGAACAAGTTGCCACAAATGTGCTCAGTATCTAGACCCAGATTCTGAGTTTTCAAGAATTATCTCTGTCTTTTGGGAATGTAATCAAAACTCCTTTACCTCATGCTTTAGTCAGATAGGACTATCTGTTGTTGCTCAAAATGTCAAGCACTCTCTGTCTTTCAGGCCTTTAGACATATTGCCCTCTCTACCACAAATCCTATTCTCCTTTCTTCACTCCCAACTATAGCTCCAATGCTGACTTTAAACACAGCCCAACTTATTTCCTGGGGTGAACTCTACGATATATACCCAGAGCTCCCTTCAAAGAAGCACTTGTTGCCCCAGTTTCTGGGAGTGCTGTTGCACCAGCCTTCAGCCAGCAGTCCCTTCAGGAAACACTTCACCCCAAAAGAGCCTCCCTGCCTAAGTTCATGCTCCTTTGTGCAGTGGGCTATATCCCGTAGTTGAGCAGCACCAGAATATTAAGGTTCTGGCCATCTTTGCCCAAACAGGGACAAAATGAAGGGCCCTATATTCTCCAGACCTCTTCATGGAGCTGGATACACCTACCCTTGGGTCTGCATTGAAGATGACTTCTCCTTTTCTCACTTCTGCTTCCATTCTCTCCTTTCCATAAGCGTTAATCCCATGGGAATGCTTTAATAGACATCTTTCACATTAAACTCAGTCTCAGGGTCTGCTTTTTCAGGAACCCAATCTGGGATACTTCCAGCCCAACAAAAGAGGGAAGAAGTGATAAAATGGGGGAAAAGATGAAAGATACTACCAATGAGGCTCATCAAAGCATTTAAATATCTCTTCCAATCGAAATCCAATAAACTCAAGAACTCCTGTGCCGGTTTGGGTTTAGTCAGGAAAACAGAGGCACTACATTTATTACAAGAATAGGGAATTTAACATGGAAATCAAGACATATGAACATGAGAGGAGTTGAGGGAGTGAAGATGTGAATGGTGCTGTAGCCTAAGGATGGAAGATTTAGGGTATCCCCAACCTCTGGGATGTAGTGCCTGATGTTCTGAGATGGAGCTGATGTAATAATTATAGAAATAAAGTGCACAATAAATGTAATGCACTTGAATCATCCTGAAACCATTTCCTGCTTCCCAATCTATGGAAAAATTGTATTCCACAAAACCAGTCTCTGGTGTCAAAAAGGTTGGGAACCACTGGTCTAGGGACTTCATTTAAAGTACTGAATGAAGTAGGTGACGTGGGCTGAGAAAAAGGAAATGAGGAGATCCAGGAAGCCACCATTCTGGTCACCAAAATGGGAGCTCATGGGAAGATCTGTGAAGCTGTCAAATCAACAAAATCCACTGCATTCCACAAAACTGCTATATATAACATAACATCCCAAGAGGTATAGGTTTCATTTCCACCTTTCTGATTTCACAGGAGTATCCCTTCTTAGCAAACTCAAACCCAAAATCATATAGGAAAAAATATTCTGAGCACAGCCACCTGCCTTCGAAAGGAGTGCTGGTGGAGCCAGTTGACACAGACAATCCAGAACTCCCCAACAGAATAATTAAGTTCATCTGCCCAATTCATGAGTCATAGTTTGTTCTCGTTAATCTCCCTCCACTTTGGTTGGCTTCAGTGCCCTTCTGTTCTGTACATGTCATTGTTTCTGAGAAGGGATTCTGAGAAAAAATAAGCATGCTTGTCCTCTCCATGTACGATGAATGTGGCTCAAGCCACCGTGATGAATGTTTATGGAAAAGAGACAAAAACCAGCCAGTGGGCTTAGAAGTGGAAAAACTTAGAAAAAAATTATAATAATATGTACCAGATGGGCAGTTTTCCTCTCTTTAGTCTTAATTACCCTGAATAATGAACACCTATTAACCCAGACACAGCCTATAAAAGTCACAGCCGTGATGGAGACTTTAGTATGAGAGTCAGAAAGTAAAGAGGCTTGTATGAAGTAGGAGTCTTCATCCACATAAACCTTGACCCACTTGGAAGAAGCCAAAGTCCGAGCCTTTTCTTTCTTTTTCTTTTTTTTGCCTCGTTCCCATTTCTGAGGCTTTGCAGATGGGTAATATGGAGACTACAAAACACAATTTGCTAAATTATAATCTTAATAACTCAGTTTGCTCATTCCAGCTGGGGACATATTAGCAGATGGTCCACTGAGTGGCTTTTAACTTCATATATTAATAGTTTCCTGAGAACATCTTTTCTTAAAGTCTCTCTTCTGGGAAACAAGAAGATCAGCAGTCCCTGGGATATTAAATAAAGTGGTAGCAGCCTGCTTTGGATTTCTTTCTTTCTAAACCTCAAATCCAATATTTAGGTTCTTTTTGTATTTGTTTTCATTGTGTTGTGTTTCCATTTTTATTTATTTATTTTTAATTGGAATATAATTGCTTTACAATGGTGTGTTAGTTTCTGCTGTGCAACAACATGAATCAGCTCTATGTACACATATATCCCCTCCCTCTAAAATGTGCCCCAGGACCACAGCTACTCCAACTGTGCTTTTGGGCCAGCAATATCAGTGTCATCTAGGAGCATGTAGATATGCAGAATCTCAAGTCCCAGGTGAGAACTGCTGGATCAGAATCTGCATTTACCATGATGACCAGGTGATTCATATACCCTTTAAAGTGAAATTGATTGCAGTAAGTGAAGGTGCTAGATTTTCATATACCTGATGGCTTTCTAATGGAGGCTATTCTACATGGTCTCCTTGCTCTAAGCCAGGGGCTTTTACTCCATGGGTGAACAGGTGAATCCTTTGCTTTAAAACTTAAGCTTAATCACCATGGGCACTCTTGTAATCCCATGTTCTCAGTTGAAGGGACCCAGTTTCATAACTAAGAGAAACATGACAACTTTCCCATATTCAGAATGCCTTCACTGAACTCTGCCATCCCTTCTACTTTCTGCTCCAGGTCGAGTCTGAGCTCTTTGGTTTTGCAGGAGTGGTCTAGGAGTGCTCCCTGCAAGATCCAAATGATCGAGTCCTGGAGAAAAGTTCCATGTCTAGATTTAGACAATAATCATTATAGCACATGTTGACGGTCCTATGCCTATACCATTTTCATGCATACCTGCTTCTGGTGGGTGTGAGTTCCCTCCCAACAATGAGGACCTGTGCGTCTTCATTGGCTGCCTGCCCTCTGGCTGTCAGAACTTGCTTTGCCTGTATGCATGGAAAGCCTAAAGTGCATGAGGATTTATGTCTTGCTTCCACAGTCCCTATCCTTTGCCTGATTGGTGGAGAGGACAAATACTCTGGCTTCTTTGGAATTGGAATTGATTGGACAGCTGTGGAATGTGACTGTGTACTACTTTCACAACTTCCCCTGTTTCACTTTCCAGTGTTTCTATACTCTTGCTTGACCTCCTTCTCTTCCTAGTCCCACTTCCCTGGTGGTTTTTCCTAGAAACAGTTCCTGCTAAATCACTGTCACACAAATTCTTGTCTCAGGCTCTGTGTCTGGGGAACCCAACCTAAGCCTCCCCTTCTTGTATACTGTTTGTAATTTGATTAGGAACTTAAAACTTCTGCATATTTATTGAACAGCCTCTCTGTACCAAGCACTGAATTAGGGGTGGAAATAGAGTAGTGATCAGAGGGGTATAGTCCCTGACTTCAGGGAGCTTATACCTTAGCAGAGAAATAGACTTTAAAGTCCAATGAGGTTATAAATAGCTTCCCAGGTAGCTCAAATGGTAAAGAATCTGCCTGCAAGGCAGGATACCTGAGTTAAATCCCTAGGTCGGGAAGATATTCTGGAGAAGGGAATGGCTACACTCCAGTATTCTTGCCTGGAAAATTCCATGGACAGAGGAGTCTGGCAGGCTATACAGTCCATCGTGTCGCAAAGAGTTGGACACAACTAAGTGAGTAATGCTTTCACTTTTTTTTTCCATTGCCAATAAACTGAGACAAATCTATTTCACAGAAGTAGTTCACCTTAACCTTCTATTAAGATCTGTATTAAATGGCTTCCCAGGGGCCTCAAAGAGGATACAAGGTATACATACAGTTTAAAAATTAGATCCATACTTCTAGTCATTAATCCAACAAAAGTTTCTTGAGTACCTACCTTAAGGCACTGTAGAAATAAAATGAATAAGACATAATCCTTTGCATTAAGGAGCTTACTCACTAACAGAGGAAAGTCAAATCCGTAAAGAAATCAGTATGAAACAATGTGTTGAATATAATTGTCAAAATCTGTTCAGTGTGTTCAAGGAATGTAGAGAATTGGTGACTTCCCTGAGGGTGTCAGAGAGAGATAGTAATGCCTTGGTGAATCTGCAAAAGTAGGAGTTTGCTAGGCAAAGGCATCACAGACAGAAAGGACAAAGGAAACACCAAAGTTAAACTGCCCTGAAATCCGAGCGAGGAGTGGGAAAAAATGAGGGTACTGCTGCTGCTGCAGCTAAGTCACTTCAGTCATGTCCGACTCTGTGCGACCCCATAGATAGCAGCCCACCAGGCTCCCCCGTCCCCGGGATTCTCGAGACAAGAACACTGGAGTGGGTTGCCATTTCCTTCTCCAATGCATGAGAGTGAAAAGTGAAAGTGAAGTCGCTCAGTCGTGTCCTAGCGACCCCATGGACTGCAGCCTACCAGGCTCCTCCATCCATGGGATTTTCCAGGCAAGAGTACTGGAGTGGAGTGCCATTGCCTTCTCCGACAGATGTAGACAAAGGGATAATAATACAAGACCTTGAGTGCCTGGTTCAAATTTATGGACATCATCGGGGCTGATCTGTTAAAGGGTTACTTTTAAGCACAGACTGGAAAAACAATAGAGACAGATTTTCATTTCGGTCTAACCACCCTTCCAATAGCATACATGACTGGATGTAAGAGACTGGTAATAATCTAGATTTGAGACCACCAAGAGGAAGGAATGAATTCAAAACTGCTAAGAGTTAAATGTTCTCACCACTCAAAAAAGAAATGGTAATTATGTGACATGATAGACGCATTAGCTAAAGCTATAGGGGTAATCATATTGCAGTGTATAAATGTATGAAACCAACATGTTGTACACCTTAAACCTACACATGTTATGTTAATTATACCTCAATTTAAAAAGAAATATTTAGAAAGAAAATAAATACACATGAAAACTAGTACGTTGTGCCTCAAAACACGTGATATACAGAAAACATAAGCCCTTTTTGTACTTGAATTCTCATTCTGAATGATAAAAGGCACATATAGAATTTTTCAAGACTTAGGAGATTTGCAAGATGTGTGTTGTCAGATGAACCTAAAAGCACAGAACTTAGAAGGCAGGTCTTAGAAAATAAGAAACATTCAGGACTGGATTTGTGAGCAGGTTTCTACTCTCCTAAAAAAAAGAAAAGCCTGGCAGGAGCCACATCAAACAAGAAGTAAGGTCAAGGCTGCTGAAATAATATGAAGTGAACAAGCATCAAGAAAATTGGAAAATGACCTGTTGAAGTGAAAGATAACTCCCCCCCCAAATTACTGCTGATTCATTAGCACTATGAAAGACCTTATTTAAAATGAAGATTTTTTAAAGCTGTCAGAGTGCCCTCTAACAAGAAGGCTTCATCAAGAGACATCATCACCTACCCCTCTGTCCTTAGAAGGTGGTACCTAGCGATACTTCTGTAGGGGATTGAAAACTGAATTGTTTCCCACCTTTAGTCATTAGTGCTAATATTTTCCCATTGTATCTTAATGTCAAGCTACATTTGACAGGACCAGAGGAGTTAGACCAGTGATTATCAACCTTCATTGTGTAGTAGAATCACCTGAGTGCTACAAAAAATACTGATGCTGATAGTACAATCCCAGAGACCCAGATTTAATTGATCTGGGGCTTTGGACATCAGGGCTATTTTTTAAATTCCTGGGTGATTCTGATATGTGGGTAGGGTTGAGAATCACTGCATCAGACACTGGCCCCAGAATGACCCTCAGTGGACAAAAGCAATAAATACCCTCCTTTCTATTTCCCAGGAGCAATAAATACCCTGAGTGGAGGGTAACACCCATCTTTTTGCATAGGCAAGCAGCAAGAAGACTGGAAATATCACTTCAGTTTATTCAAATGACACCGCCCCCACCCCCAGCCAGCACCTTGAGTGTCCTAGGTGTAAATTAAAGAGACAGACACATATCATGTGTAATTTTGTCTGATAAGGAAGGGGTCTGTCAGTGAAATGAACACATTTCCAAACACCAGAAGGGATCTCAGTGCCTTCTTACTGCACACACAAAAAGTCTAATGCAGTAAGTTGCTTTATCATGAATAAATTACCTCACTGACCTATGGAAGGAAAAAAAAGACACTGGAGATAAAACATAATAATAACACCACAAAGAAATGAAAAATACCTAGGATTAAATAAGGAAATATTAAACACATTCTGGCAGAGTGAGAAAGTTGCAGCTAAATATGGCTGGTATCAGGGCTTCCCTGGTGGCTCAGATGGTAAAGAATCCGCCTGCAATATAGGAGACCCACGTTCAACCCCTGGGTTGGGAAGATTCCCTGGAGAAGGGAATGGCAAACCACCCCAGTATTGTTGCCTGGAGAATTCCATGGACAGAGGAACCTGGCGGGCTCCAGATCATGGGGCCACAGTCAGACACAACTGAGCAGCTAACACTAACTAAAAACTTGTATCAGCGAGGATGGCAAAACTGAGGGATGATGTTTACGATCACGCGATACTAATGGAAATGCCTTTCAAATGATTGCATACTCAGGTTTCAGTGAGAAGAATCTCTTTCAAGACAAAGGGGATGACAGAGCCTAGAAATTCTAAGTCTAGAGTGACTGCAAGCCAAAATATAACGGCTAAATTTTGTGGAAGGCTATGTGTGCAAAGTGCTGTGCAAAACATTTTATTCCCACAGTGAATTAGGAAGTTGATATCACTAATTCCATGTTAAAGATAAGGAAACTGGGATCCAGTGACTTTAAGCAAAGGGATCAAAACTTAATGCTTTTTGACAATAAGAGATAGTACAGCATAGTGGTTATAAGCAGGGACCACCATTGGGAGCTCAAATGCCCAAGTTCACAGTGTGTTTTTCAGTTATGTGCTTTCTCCTTTCCTATCTCAGTTTCAATTCAGTTCAGTTCACTCACTCAGTCGTGTCCAACTCTTTGAGACCCCATGAATCACAGCACGCCAGACCTCCCTGTCCATCACCAACTCCCGCAGTTCACTCAGACTCACATCCATCGAGTCACTGATGCCATCCAGCCATCTCATCCTCTGTCGTCCCCTTTTCCTCCTGCCCCCCATCCCCCCCAGCATCAGAGTCTTTTCCAATGAGTCAACATTTTGCATGAGGTGGCCAAAGTACTGGAGTTTCAGCTTCAGCATCATTCCTTCCAAAGAACACCCAGGACTGATCTCCTTTAGAATGGACTGGTTGGATCTCCTTGCAGGCCAAGGGACTCTCAAGAGTCTTCTCCAACACCACAGTTAAAAAGCATCAATTCTTTGGCACTCAGCTTTACTTATCTATAAAATAGGGGTAATAATCATTTCACCCTTATAGAGTTTTATGAGGATTAAATTGGTTAATATGTGTACAGCACTTAGAAAGCAAAACATGCTAAGGCTTAGAAGGGTGAGCTGTGTAATGTGTTAGATTCAATTACTGTAGCCCATTATTCTGAAGATAATAGGCAAAGGAATATTTCTCAAGGAGGAAGGCATAGCTATGCTCTAAGCAAGAAATGAAACAAGTGGAGTGAAATGAAGTGACTCAGTCGTGTCCGACTCTTTGCAACCCCGTGGACTGTAGCCCACCAGGCTCCTCTGTCCGTGGGATTCTCCAGGCAGGAATACTGAAGTGGGTTGCCATTTCCTTCTCCAGGGGATCTTCCCAACCCAGGGATCGAACCCGGGTTTCCCGCATTGGAGGCAGACACTTTAACCTCTGAGCCACAGAACCAACCAGAAACGTTGAGGAAATGTTAGAAAATTGAAATGAGTTAACCCAAGTCAACAGAGAAAACTGTGCAGGAGGAGCCATAGCCCAAAGCATCAGAAGTGAGCAACTGTTTTCAAGAATGACCCAGAGGAACTCAAAGCCAGAGGGGACACCCACAAAGATCAGGTGTGGAGTTGGGAGGATAAACAGCCTATCAGTGACAGTGACACAGGGGAAAGACATCAGCAACTTCTAGTGCCCAGCCAACACAGAAAACTGAATGTTAAAGGAATCCTCATCTCTCTCCTGGGCCCCTTATTACAGGGGCCTAAGAGAAAAGCAAACTAGAATGCAAGGAAAATCTAGATTCCACAAACAGACAAGGAGACAATAAAACCAACCAAGGTATTTGCTCCCAGAACTAGCTAAATTCCTCCACTGCCCAAGTTAACCCTCCCTCATTTGGCAAGTAGGAGAACTCCCCACAGGCCAGGCTGCCTGACCAGTGCCCCCCAGTGTGTGTGAAAACTGGATGTAAGAAATGGTTTACAAAAATAATATAATTTACCCCAAAATGACACCAGAAGTTATAGAGAAATCTAAGTAGAAGAAATGGACATTTTTGTCAACTAAGCACTAGGCTTAGTTGATTTTATAAAGGAATAAAGATCTAAAGAACAGATGGTTCGAGTGCTATTTAAACATTCCACTGCATAGAAAAATAAGGAAATTTCCCATTTTTTTTTATAAACCAAGCCAAGTGATATGAAAACTCAACAAAGATTACACAAAAAAGGAAACTAGAGACTAATCTCAATTATGATTTAGTAATGAAAAGTCCTAAATTAAATATTAGTTTATGGAATCCAGCAGGGCAATTCCTCATCACTAATTAGGTCTTTATACCTGGTATGTGGGAAACCTATTCAAATAATCCACCATATTAACTCATGTGGACAGAGGAGCCTGGCCGGCTGCAGTTTATAGGGTTGCAAAGAGTCACACATGACTGAGTGACTGAGCATGTACTGTAATATTATTATTTATAGGTGACTTCAGAATATACTTGCTAACTATAAAATAATCAACTGAAAAACATTTATAAATAATAATACACTGTAGTAAATTGGCTGGGTATTAAAGTAATGTATACAACTAATCATCCCATTTACAAACCACAGCAGTTGGATGAAATAGAGGGAAATATCTCAATTTACAGTATTTATACATATATGCAAAATACCTAGGGAAAATCATATCTAGGGATCTAACTGAAAACTTTCAAGTGCCAGTGGAAAATGTAAAAGGGTGAAGAGTGGAATGACAGACTGGTTTGTTGTAATAAAATGTAAATTCTCCCTACGTAATGTGATTTCATTAAGAATAACAGAAATTTAATTTGTAATTCTAAACTTCTTTAGAAAAAATAAGGATTGTATATGAAAACTCAAAAAATAGACACAAATAGAAGGAGCTAGCATTATCAGACTTTGGGAGTTCGTGTACACCCGTGGCGGATTCATGTCAATGTATGCCAAAACCAGTAGAGAACTGTAAAGTAAAATTAAAAAAAAAAATTTTTTTAAAGATCAGTGGAGCACAATAGAAGTAGATGAACTACATATGGAAATTTCTTTCTGATACAAGTGATAGTTTATATCCATGGGGAAGAAGTGGATTATTCTGAATTTTATTTATACAATTTGGTGACCATCTAAAAACTAAAAAATTTGATCCATATGCAATATTTTATATCAAAGTAAATTCATGTTGAAAAGATATTTTTACTTTAAAATTAAATAAAACTGAAAATAGATGGGAGAATACTTTCATAATCTTGGGGGAGGTTGCCTTTTTAAAGTTTAAAAGTCCTGAAGCTATAAAAGAAAATACTGAGAAAAATCTATTACCTAAAGCCAAAAGAGAAGAAACAACTTAGAAAATATTTGCAATTCATACCATAGAGTGCTAATTTCCCTAATATGTAAGAAGTTCCTGCTAATCAAGAAATTAAATTACCAGTTCAATTAGAAAAGGAGGAAAGACTTTGTACATGTAGTTCACAGAAAAGGAAATACAAATTGTTCTTAAACATATTTTAAAGGCTCAGCTTCACTCATAATAAAAGAAGGTTCTTAAACATATTTTAAAGGCTTGCTTTCACTCATAATTAAAGAAAAGTAATACAGAATTGTGCTGATAGATAATAATTCTCCTATCAGATTGGTGATATTGAAAAGTTTGATAACATGCTCTGTTGTGTTGATGAGAGGTAAGACACTCTCTCATATGTTGCTGCTGAGAGTAGGAACCTTCATGGAGGTAACCTAGCAATATTCATCAAAATTAAAAATTTTCATATCTACTAAACCAATAGCATGACTTTGGGGAATTTATCTACAGACATTTGTACATACTTATTTATTGTGGCATTGTTTATGATTAGGCTTTCCAGGTGATGCCAGTGGTAAAGAACCTGCCTGCCAATCCTGGAGATGTAAGGGATCTGAGTTTGATCCCTGGGTGTGGGGGGGGGGGAATCCCTGGAGAAGGGCATGGCAACCCACTCCAGTATTTTTGCCTGGAGAATCCCATGGACAGGGGAGCCTAGCAGGCTGTGGTCCATGGGGTCACAAAGACTGAAGCAACTTAGCATAGCATGTTTATGGTAACAAAAGATTGGAAACACTCGATATGTTCAAAGAGGCACTGGTTAAATAAGGCATATCCAAACAAAAAATATTATATAACTGTTCAAAAAATATATAGAAGACTTTCAGGTAATGATCTGGACAGATTGTCAAGATAATAATGTAAATGAGAAAATGGTACAGTACCATTTGTGTAAAAAGAAAAGGGATACAGAAGGTATTATTTGCTAATGTATGTGTATTTAGTAGTATATTCAAAAACTAACTCTGAAAGGATGACGCGTGAAAGGGGTAACAATTACCTGTGGAGAGAAATTGGGTGGCAGGAACTCTGGTGTGAGAGGTGAGTTATCATAATTTCAGAACTCCAAGGGTAAAAAAAGAAATTAAAATAACTTTGAGAAAAAGCAGAATGATGCTTTTAGAACTCTGAGGGAAAATGATTAGGAACATATAATTTATGCCTAGCTATACTACAAGTGTAAGAATAAAATACATTTTCAGACATGCAAAAATGCAGATAATTTGCCACCTACACATCTGTATGAAAAATGCCTTACAAAAGTTATTTTAGCCAAAAAAAAGCACTATTATACATGAACACAAGATAGAAGCAACAAATGTAGCTGACTAAGATCTAAAAAAAGTGCTGGAATTTGATGCTTTTAAAATCCTCTCTCAAATTTGGTGACATGAATGTTTCCATAGGAGGAGTCTCCTATAGTGAATAATATTTACATAAATCTAATACTGCAATACTATTTTATTTGCTTTAATATTTTCAAATTAATCTGAAGGCAAAGGCCAAGACAATTGCAGTTACAAAATAAAATTGTATAAACCTAGATTATATGAAAATAATAATATACAAAATCAGGTAATATCCGGTGGTATAAGTGAGCCAAATTTCTCTGTTTTCAAAGTGGGACATTAAGAGATTATAGATAAGGTTAATAAAGCAAGGAACACCAGTATATGCTTATTATCTAAAATAATATTATTAAATATCAGAAAAATATGCTTAAAAAGGAATTGGTTCAAAGTATCTACCTCTGAGATAAAGTGCTGAGGGAAGAGAGGCTTTTATTTTTCATTTTATGGCCTTTTTATAATATAATTTTTAACCATGCACTCTTAACTTTTTAAACAACATACAAAGGAAGTGAGGAGAGGGAATAACTTGCTCAAGATCACACATGTAAAGTGATGGAGCCTCATCCTAACCCAGATTCATCTAAGTGTAAATCTGGTTCTCAAACTTGAATGTGCATCAGAATCCCCTAGAGGGCTGGTTAAAACATAGCTTGTTGGACCCCATCCCCAGAGTTTCTGACTCAGTAAATCCAGGGAGAGGCCTGAGAACTTGCCTTTCTAATCAATTCCCAGGTGATGCTAATGCTGCTGATTCAGGAATTACACTGTGAGAACCACACACCACATCATAAGCCCCATTTTTTAGGTCAACAATTTGGGGAAATAATTATTTTTTAATAATGTCACGAGTTTTGACCACAGTGCCTTGGCTCTTGTCTTTTGGTGGGGGATTTAGGCGGGAAGATGACTGAAAGAGGAGTGTGGATTTGGCCTTTCCACTTTGGCCTCCACAGCCGCAATAGAGAATAGGAAATCCTTTGAGTCAACCTACTATTTAAATGATTTTGCCACCAGGAAAGCTGGCTCTGTCTCCAATTATCTTCAGTTTCTGGATTGCCACTTATGAAGTCCATGTAATAGCCAGGCTCAGAAGTGACACCTGACCGTACAGACTGAGAGAAAAAAAAAAAAAAAGAAAGAAAGGAATTATTTCAGGATTAACATGTGTTCACATAAATTCAGTGACTGGCAAGTAGTGTTTACGATGTCACTATGGAAATCTCTGGGCAATCTTAACAGCATACAGAAGGGTTCAGAGTCTAAGGTGTTGTGCTGACAACTTAATTTAAATGATGTAAAACCTCAGTGTTATCATCTCAGCTCTGCACAAAGCAGATGCTAGGAAACTTCATGATCTTACAAATATAGTATCTATCTTAGCCCTTATCCTCTCTATTATGTCCCCTCATTTCTCTTTAAATAATGAGACATTTGGTCACTGACTTTTTGTTATGTATGTCATCACTTTCTTGTGGAAAACACTACCCTTCACAAAACAACTCACATCAGAAAAGTGAATGTTTTCATCTATTGTAAAACATGCTGTAAATTACTGAATTTAGAGGCCTTATATCTAAAAGGAGGGCATGTAAAATGTCATTGGCAGTTTAGTAAAGATTAGTTCAGCACATTTACTCTGATTAGCACCAAGGGCTTCACAAACATTCAGACATGAAATGCCAATAAAACAATTTCTTTATAGAAGCAAATCACTTTAGAAGGTGCATTAACTTCCTTGAACCACTAGGCTGCCAATTAGTAATGGATTGCCTCTTTGTGCTTATTGTCGACAAACTGCAGATAATGCTACCCCAAAGTGTTTAATACATTCCCAGGGCAGGATTCAATAAATCATCATCATTGTTATTTGTTAGATTTATAAAGTTGCCCATTTCCTAGCCTTCTGCATCAGGGATCTAGTACAAAACTCAATGCGTTTGCAAATGAATAAATTGGAATTACAAAATGTTATCGGTGGGTTTTTTGGGTAGTCTATTAGTTAAGGTAATGCTATATGCTGGTAACAAGGGAAAGTATAATGTAATGTAATGGCTCAAATACTATAGAAGCTATTTTTCTAGAACCTATGTTCTAAAAGAGTTCTCCCTGACCAGCAGGTGATTGTTCTCCGTCGAGGTTAATTTTTTTAAATTGAAGTATAGTTGATTTACAATATTATAATATATTAGTTTCCAGTGTACAACATAGTGTTTCAATGTTTTTACAGATTATACTCCATTTAAAGTTATTATAAAATATTAGCTGTATTCCCCAGAGAAGGCAATGGCACCCCACTCCAGTACTCTTGCCTGGAAAATCCTATGGATGGAGGAGACTGTTAAGCTGCAGTCCATAGGGGTCGCTAAGAGTCGGATATGACTGAGCGACTTCACTTTCACTTTTCACTCTCATGCATTGGAGAAGGAAATGGCAACCCACTCCAGTGTTCTTGCCTGGAGAATCCCAGGGACGGGGCAGCCTAGTGGGCTGCCGTCTATGGGGTCGCATAGAGTCCAACACGACTGAAGTGACTTAGCAGCANTAGAAAATGCCTCACTTCAATTAGGTTAAGAGAGATTAAGTTTATACATTTTGTATTTACATATATAGATTAATTCATTTGTACCATCAGATGTACTCTCCAGGATGCCTAGAAATCTGGAAATCATGAAAAATCATCAGATATGGGATTATAAAACCCAGGACAGGAATTCCATATATAAATTATTCGGCTCTTACCAAGCCCATATTTGAATATGACTGGCACATAACAAGGTCTCTGCAGAAGCTCACATGGATCCAAATATTCTGGTCATCCAGAATGTGTGAGTCCAGAAGAAAGAACTAAAATTATTTCATTTTCACACTTTGAAGGATGAAAGTCTATAGAGGGCTACACAGAAAAATCGTTTACAGAAAACTGATACATTTTACGTCATTTTCTCCAAGTACTAACAACTTAGAGTTATTTGCAACATTATTTAAAAGTGATCTTATTTGTTAACCAAATTCTCTGACAAAAATAATGCCTGGGAATCAGATTTCCCTTCACAGAGTCTCTTTAATAAAAGCCAGCCATTCACATAAGAGCAAATTTGGATTTCCTCAGTGACCCTTCCATGGTTTCAACAAACATGAGTGAAGAAAGGGACCAATGCTTTCATCAATCTCCACTGGCCATTAAGGATGTGGTAAACCCCAGAAGAGAGTGAACTGCTAGCAAGCCTGCCTGACTCTGCTCAAGAGTGCTTTCCACATTGATCACTGTCTCATACACCCTCACAAGCAGCTACTTGTTAAACGCTGCATGTCCACCTTTTATTAAAATGTCAAATGGAATTGTTTTAATTCATATTGGATGGCTGTCATATGAGAATTCAGTAATGAAAACCAATGACAGAGATTGGTTACAAACTAAAACACTATACTTGAGCTGTCTAGCATATTACAGGGCCATTTTTCTTCTTTCAGTTATCACAATGTTATATATTGACTAGAAAATTCTGAGTGTTGTGCTTTCAAAGGGCTTGGCCAGATCGATTCCCATTAACAGTATGAAAAATATCTGTATCCAGCCTATATCTCTAATAAGAACAACTATAAACTTTCTTCTAAAACTAAACAGGACCTCTATTTCCAGTAACGGCAGGTAACAAGTGAACCAACAAGTCCTATGAACACAACTAAAAATTCTTTCTCCAGGGGATCTTCCTGACCCAAGAGTCAAACCCAGGTCTCCTGCATTGCAGGCAGATTGTTAACCGACTGAGCTATGAGGGAATCTTCAAAAAAAATTTTAATCTCCTTAAAGTATTAAAGATTTTTCAATATAGTCAACAATTTCCAGACCAAAATCTAAAGGAAATCAAACACCAGAGAAGTGAGCAAAGCATTAGAACTCATACCAACTTTTGCCCTAGGGCATTTGCTAATCCAGATAAATTTGGCCTTTGGTTTTGGTGACCTTGCTGGGCAATAACATATGAAACAGTGATCATACTCCACTCAAGATGGGAAGTATAATGAGAGATTTTTTTCACTTTAGCTTGGGGCCCACAATGAAAACTGACTNGACTTCACAAAACTTATATTTTAATAGAACAAAAGGCTGTAAACAAATAACATAATGTTAGGTATCCATATTGACTTAAGTCTTGTGTGTCAAATCAGGTAAGGGGGTTAGAGACTAGTGGATGGAAGGTAGGAGCCACTTTGCCTACAGTGGCCAAGGAAGGCCTTTTTTAGGAGAAGATGTTTGAGGGGAATCCTGAATAAACTATAGGAATAAGTCATGGGCAATGTGAACATGTAGGAACGAGGAGCATTCCAATGAAGATCAGCATATAAAAAGTCCCTGGGGCAAAATATACTTGCATGGCTGAGGAACCACAAGAAAATCAGGACTAGATGGGAGAAGAAGATAAAGGAAATAATTAAGAGAAGAGATCAGAGAAGTAGGTCAAGGCCAAATCACATGGAACCCTGAAGGCCTTAGTGAGGACTTTGAACTTTGTTCAAAGTGTGATGGGAAATCAGCTTAGGGCTTTGAGTAAGGGAGTGGACAAAACTTGATTTATGTTTAGAAAATTCTTCAGGCTGCTGTGTAGTGAATAGACTGTAGGCAAGAGTGCAAGCAGGAACACCAGTTGGGAGGCCATGGCAGTCGTTCTGGGAATAGGTGATGGTGGCTTGGACTAGAAAGGGTGACATTGTTTGGTTTGTGATATAATCATAGTTGGCATTTATTGACCGTTCATTAGCCAAAGGCTTTTTAAACATTATTCTCATAACTCTCTATGGAGTGAGTTTCATTTGCTCCTATGGAGAAAACTGACCCAGTCTAAAGAGGATAACTTGCCCCATTTCTGTCAGCTAGCCCTGATTTACCAAGGAGGACTCCGAAATTTGTGAAGTAACATAGCCAAGGTCACATAAGTAACATGTGCACTGAGCTCACAGAAATTTGTCTAGCTCAAGACCAAGCCATTTTTGCCTCTGAAGAAACAGCATGGGCCATAATTACTGGTGCTGGGCTAATGATATTTGGTGCAAATCATTATATTTAGGGTAAGGAACAAACCCTATCATATGTTATCATGGACAAGGGAATACTAGAAAGGACTTGGACTAATGTTAAAATTAGGGCTGGGCAATCTTTTTTTTTGAAATGGGCTAATTAATAGAGATTCTTGGATTCACACAAAATAAGACTTTTGAAGGCCTTTGGAGGCCAAGAAATGCATTAAAATGAATATAACTGTTAGATTGTACTCCCTTTTGTACACAAAGAATGTTTGTGCAGTTTGAGTCATCTGATTTTGAAAAGATTGTTCTGTGAACCGTCTAAGTCCTTATGAGAAGAGAAGAAGGTGCGACAGATTGAAATATACCTCCTTGATGGGTTGGCTTGAGGCCTAAGTAAGAATTGACTCTGGGAAAACCAGCATCTGACAGGGCTGTTCCCCACCAAGTGAGAGTTTAATAAACAAAATCACAATTCACCCCAGCTTGGCTTCAGCATTTTTGAAAATGACATCACCAAGGAGAAAATCACAGTCTGGTTTGCAGTTGGAAACTGCTAGCTTGGTGGCAGCTGCTCTTCACTCTGGGTTGAACTGCTCTGTCATTAGATCTCAGAATAGGGTAGCATCAAAGGATGTGATGATGTCATTGTCTTCCTAGGCTAGTGAGCAAATAAGGGCTTGGGAAAATCTTATTTACATTCAGCCAAGCTCTTGGTCGGAGAAGGCAACGGCACCCCACTCCAGTACTCTTGCCTGGAAAATCCCATGGATGGAGGAGCCTGGTAGGCTGCAGTCCATGGGGTCACTGAGTCAGACACGACTGAGCGACTTCACTTTCACTTTTTACTTTCATACATTGGAGAAGGAAATGGCAACCCATTCCAGTGTTCTTGCCTGGAGAATTCCAGGGATGGCAGAGTTCAATGGGCTGCCGCCTGTGGGGTCGCACAGAGCTGGACACGACTGAAGTGACTTAGCAGCAGCAGCAGCAAGCTCTTGGTACATGTGGTCAGCACTGTGTTAAGTGCCATATAAACAGTGGCAGGGAGCAGGCAAGGGGGGAGAAGTATGACATTGCCCTTGCCTTCAAGGGGTTTACAATATTGCTAACATTCAAGAGAAATTATAAATACAAAGGTGTAACAATAATGTATTGCACCTCAACTCCAAATCCACCCTTCTTTTCTCTGCTATGTAATACTGGAGCCTGACCTTATAAACATTTCTCCTTTGCCAGATGGTACATTGTTAGGATTTGTTCATAGAAGGTGCTAGACACATGTGGCAGGATGAAGGGATGCCTCTTCCTAATGTGCTCTTTTCTTGCTTGCTTCTGCAGCACACAATGGTCAGCGGCAGGCAAACACCCAGAGTTGCTCGGTCTTCAGTGAGTTTCCAAGCACTCCCGCAGGTGGCTTTCTAGCCAGTTTCAGTGGCATTCTCACGGGCAGCTTCCCAGCAGATTCCACTAGGAACTTAGAAGACCGCTTCTCAGTGTTTCTATAGCACCCCCTGGGCAATCACCTATGAGTCTCATCAGCACCCCATCATGTAGATTCCTAGTGAGTTTAGCTGGCATTCAGCCAGCAATTTCCTGTTTGCCAGCCTGTCTGCACTTCAGCCTCAGTGAAGTTCTCCACTGTCCACCGTGCCATGCCAACACCCTCCCACTGAGGTCTGAATCACTCAGCCTAGGGGGGGCCTAGGGAGCTTTTCCAGTGTGTCACTTAGGTACTCTGCTTCGGTCCTAGGGATAGTGGCTGCCTCCTCTATCTGCCTTCCCTATATTCTTTAGAATTATCCTTTACCCCTCAGTAGTTAGTTTCTTTTTATCAGTTAACAATTCTTTATGTTAAACTCCCCATGTTCTAATTACTGTGCACTTTGTGCTTCCTGAGGGCAAACTGGCTGATACAAAAAGTAAGAACACGTAAGTGCAAAACTGGGGGATAACATGAGATGCTTTAGCAGTTCAGAAAATGTGGAGTTCAGTGTGAACTGTTGAGTCAAGGAAAGACTTTATGGAAAGCTACAACTTGAAACTGGACCCAGTCTGATAGAGGGAGAGAATTCTAAATTCAGAGGGAGTGTGTATCAGGGGTGTGTGTATCTGTCTGTCTGTGTCTGTGTGTCTGTGTGTGTGTTTGAGAGGGAGGGAGGGGAGGAAATAGAAAGGGAGGGAGGAAAGACAGGATCAGGGGCCAGGTCTGACGATTTATTTTAAATGGTAGGAGTAATTTCAGAGGGTAAAAATAGATTGAGGATAAACTAATCAATTAATTCAGCAAAATCAGGATCTAAGTGCACATTTATAGCAGTGACCAAAATAGATGAAGATATTTGCCCTTGTGGGGTTTACAGCATAGAGGCAGAGGGTAAGGCAGGAGAGAGAATAACAAACAATAGACAAGATAAACACATTGTCCAGTACAATAGAGGTTGGTATGTGATATGAAAAAAGGAAAAAAAAGGAAACTGGGGGTATGTTAGTTTCCTCTTACTCCTGTAACAAATTACCACAAATAATGGTTTAAAACAACATAAATTTGTTATCTTATGGCTTAGAGGCCAGTAGTTCTGAATGAAGGTATTAGTAGGACTGCATTTCTTCTGGAAGCTCTAAGGGAGATTCATTTCCTTGCCTTTTCCAGCCTCTTGGGGACACCTACAGTTCCTTGACTCATGATCTCTTTTCCCATCTTTGAACCTAGCAGGGTAACATCTTTAAATCTCTTTCCTTTATTACTTTCGTTTCTGTGTCATATCTTCTCTGACTGACTCTCCTGTCTCCCACCCAAATAATCCAGGATAATGTTCTCATCTCAAGATCTTTAACTTAATCACACTGCAAAGTCCCCTTTGCCATGTCAGGTAACATATTCACAGGTTCTGGGGATTAGAATGTGAACATCTTTGGGGATCTTTTATTTGCCTACCACAAGGGATTCACAGCTTTAAATTGGTGGTTATGCTAGGCCTCATTAAAAAGGTAAGATTTGAGCACACACTTAAAATGATGGAGTTACCTATGAAGTTACACATGTAGAGAATGTTATAGAAAGAGACACAGCCAGTGCAAAGGGCCTGAGGCTGGAGGGTTCCTAGTGTTGAAGAAACAGAGTCTAGCATAGCTGGCAGAGAATGAGGCAGGGAAAGTACCAAGAGATAAAGTCAGACAGAGTGAGAGAGACAGACTATTTGGGGTAAATTACTGGGATGAGGACATTGATCACAGAAGGGCAGTGTATGAATGCTGAAGAATGCTGATACCAAATTCACTGCAGGCATGCGAGGAACAAAAATATAACTGGGGTCTCGGGTCCATTGTTTTCCACTCCTGTGGTAGATATGGGGTTTCTGGAATGTTAGACCAAGGAAGCATGTTTCATGTATTTTATAGAGAATTATAAAAAACATTTTAAGCAGAGCAGAGATATGTTAATATGTGTCTAAAAATTTTCATTGAGGCAGCAAGAAGAAAAGCTGTCTCACTGAACTAAAATGCAAATGTGCACATTTCTCATATTCTTGATACCTCTTGTGATGTATTTGGTAGAACCAGAAATGTCTAACATGTGCAGGACTTGTGATAATGGCTTCTTGGCTGTGCAATTTTATTTTTAATTGCAAACACCTGACAGTTCAGATGGTGCCTTTCCTCAATCAACCTGACACTATTTAAATCTACAGATATGATAATTGTGGTAAAGCGAGACGCTTTCATCTGGTCTCAAGCTGATCCTTATAAGGGAGCTGCCTCTTACTGGGGAAGGGGGAGGTCCCTAAGGCTCGATTTCTCCTCTGCAGCTCTGCAAACCTGAGAAACCGTCTGTAGCAAACACTTAAGATGATCAGTCCTGCAGAACCAAGACAGGAATGGTACACTCAAGTGCTAATTAACTGACTTGAAGTGTGATGTTTAAGATGGTCAGTTTTCTGCAGAGAAAACTTGCTCCTGATAGTAACCACTTGAAAGGCTAAATTACAGATCACAGAAAATCATATTTTAAGAAGTTTAAGTTTGTATATTTCTTCATGCCAGGCATTGTTCTAGGCACATTTTCTTCGTTTACTCAACAAATAATTTTTGAGTACCTCCGTTATGCCAGACATTGTCTTGGGCACTTGGAAAACATCAGTTTTTTAAAAGGTCTGTGCTTTATATATTTTGAAGGCAAAAACCAACAGGATTTCCTGATGGATCGCATATAAAGAATGATATAAAGAGATGTCAAGGATGAAGCCAAGTTTTAGGGAAGGAAAGATGATCAAGAGGAATTCTTCATGAAGAGGGTGCTCCTGTTCTAAGCAATACCCTGGCCTCTCTTGGTCGTCTCCAAATCTTCAACCACTGTCTACTGTACCCAACAGCCTTATGTTAGTGATTCATGGAGGGAACAAAGGTGAAACAGAGNGAAAGATGATCAAGAGGAATTCTTCATGAAGAGGGTGCTCCTGTTCTAAGCAATACCCTGGCCTCTCTTGGTCGTCTCCAAATCTTCAACCACTGTCTACTGTACCCAACAGCCTTATGTTAGTGATTCATGGAGGGAACAAAGGTGAAACAGAGGTACCAGTGCAAGGGACAAGTTGCAGGAAGCAAGATCATGGCCCAGGAAATCTGAATCAAAAATTTGGATAGAGTAGGAATTCAGAAAGAAAAATGCCCAGGAATTGTAAGTCTCCCCACCTCCCACAATCCTTAAAAATGCTGCAACAGCCCCTGGGCATCTCACAACGTAGAGATGGGAGCTTGAGAAACTTGAGAAAGCTTACGTAAGTAAAGGCTTTATCAAGAAGGGCTTGAGAAAGGTTGAAAACTTGAAAGTATTAGGGTATTCAGAATGCATTACCTTTTATTAAATAATTATCTATCTAATTATTATGAGTTAGTAACTAAGATCAACATATTAACCCTCATTACAACTTTAGAATATAGGTACTTAAATTATTCTCTTTCCACAAAAGAGAAAATTGGGACCCTGAGAGGGAGGGAAAGCAAATTACTTGCCCATTCATATCCAGTAAGAGAGAGGGACTTTAACCCTCAAAGGTGGGTCTTTTCAACCTCATGAAATGTACATTCCTTAGACTGACAGTTAGCAAGGAATATGCCTCTGTATGTGGAGAGGGAAATGGCAACCCACTTCAATATTCTTGCCTGGGAAATCCCATGTACAAAAGAGCCTGGTGGGCTATGGTCCAGGGGTTACAGAGTCGGACATGATTTAGTGACTAAACAACAGCAGCCAACGCCTCTGTGTGGCATCCTTTTTATGTGTGTACATGTGTAGGTTAACCATTGGACACACTTGTGGATATTTTAGCCATTGTGATATTTTGATGATTCTCAGCAGAGTTTTTCTTTGCTTTGCTTATAAAACTAAATTAGATAAGCCCTTTAACAGTACTCTTGCCTGAAAAGTCTCATGGACGGAGGAGCCTGGTAGGCTGCAGTCCATGGGGTCGTGAAGAGTCGGACACGACTGAGCGAGTTCCCTTCCCTTTAACTGTGGTATATTAGTCATCATCAACATGGTATAAGCATCAAGGGGAGGGGATTTTTCTCTGCTCCATTCATTGTCTTCTCAACACCTGGAACAGGTCCTGGCACACTGTAGGCACTCAATGAGTGTTTGTTGAACGGAAAAGTTGGCAGATCAATTCAGCCATCTGGCTTAGTACGAATGACCACAAAATCTGATCCCTGACTGGGATGGTGAATCAAATGGTACCGAGAAGGGGGAAGTGCTTGAGAGGATGCCAAGACAAACAAGAAGGAGTTTCAGAGGGCACACTATTTGGGTAGTTGACAATTCCACCTTCTAAATGAGTACTGGGTCCCATCCAAGAGCCTGGGTAGGATCTCTGACACTTTTTGAATCAGAAAGAAGAAATCCACCCATACTTGCTCATCTGCTCAGATTTATGTTAATTCCTGCTGAAATCCTCTTAGCAGTGTCCTGTGATCCAGTTATGCTCAACTCCTGGGTTGGCTTCCTGTTTCAACTGGCTTTGAGTTCTAGCATCCTCTCCACTGTTAGTTATCATCCCCATCTCACCTCGAGCCTCTCAAACTTTCCTCTAGAAACTCTGGCTCTTGGCCTTATCAGGCCATTAAAATGTCCCTCTCTCCGTTTCCAGTGACATTATCCTACCCTGGCCCTCACCAAGGCTTTGCCATCATGGCATCAGGTAGCTGGACTACCTTCACAAACTACATGTTTGATTTTTTTATTGGTACTTTTTGTTGAAACACACATCAAGAAAAATGTACTGATAACAAGTACATAGCATGATAAATTTTCACAAACAAAATACGCCCAGGAAAAGAAACCACAGCAAATAGATAATTAAAACCCTATGAATAGTTGACATGCCAAAACTTGAGCATATTCAGCCCAGATTTCTGTTATTTCAAAAAAGTTTCAATAAGCTTTAGCCACACCCCTATCCTAGCTAAAGATGAGCATGTATCTTGCTTGCAACCACTCAATAGCAGCAAGTATAATTTCTCTCTTAACCAGATTTCATACTGGTTTTATGACAGATGTCTGCAGATATCTCTGTCTCCTCACCCACAACTCCCTCAAAGTCTGAGTTTGCATATTGAAAGATAAATGACATTTAAGACATATATATCTCTAGAGGTTTCTGAGATTACCTTTGAGGGAATTTTATTTGGCTACAAGAGCTTAGAGCTTCTGAGAACTTTTATGCCAGGAAGAGTTAATTAAATACAATGCATCCTGGGGCTTGAGTGCCGAAAGCCTAATGAGATCCAATGTTTCATGAGAGACTACTTAAATTGAAACAGTGGCAGAATTATCTAGAAGCTTCTGATGAACTTTCAAGCTTGATATGTTCCTCATTTCATTTTTTGGTCTGATACAACACACAGCCCATTGCAATGTCCATTTCTGCATTTATGGATGCCAGAATCTCCTCAGTTCACTTCAGGAAGGCAATTTGAGATGAGATTTATTTTGATGGCATTTTAGATGTTGTTGTGTCTAATAATGATAATGATGGTATATGAAAGTTGGCACAATAGATGTGCATGGGCCACTGGAAAGAGAGAGGCCAAAATTTCATAAGAAAATGCTCATTATCTTTCACCAGCAGGAGATAAAGTTCAAATTTATTTCTCCTAGTGGCTTGCAGCCCAAAACACTCGACTATTTCCAAGGCACACAGAATGCAGTACTTTGGAAATCACCCAATATGGAAGGGCAAAGGAATGTCTTTGTTTTCTAGCTAGAAAGGCAGAGTTCTCTATCTGCCTCAGGTTTTACAGCTATAGCCAGCTCTCTGGGATCTACTGTAGTTTCAGAAGGTAGCATGAGTAAAAGGCAAGGGAGACTTACCAGGAGCTATAGGGGAGGAAGTGACGGTGATGGTAGATTTGGCCGTTGATTATGAATATGCAGCTCATAGAGCTTTGTATCATTTTCACACCCCATCCTTTAGCCCCCTTGCCAGAGAATGAGATACCTACTCTTTTCTCCTTTCCTGGGATTGGGAAAGGGTTAAAAATGAAGACAATGAAAATCAGAAGCAGGCCTCTGGTGATGGCTCAAATGGCCCCTAGACCTGTAAAGGCAGTGCCCATTCTGTTGCTCACACTGGGATTTTTGATGGACCCACAATTTTCAGTCTCCTGGTCTACAAGTCCCATTTATTTAGTAAAGAAGTGTGCCTAATTGAAGCGATGTGTCCTTTTCTTCAATTTGGTTGTAACTTCTCTTTCATTTTCAGCCTCTGACAGTCAACTAAGTGTGTAGGATCATATTAGATGCATGCAAATAAATACACACTGTAGAGATCAGAAACAAAGAATGCCATAGCTGGATTGCAAGTGTGATTCTCCTGTCTACAAGTTATAATACAAAGATGGCAGAAGAGTATCAGAGGGTTGATACTCTTCATTCATAACTTTTAAATTGCAAATATGATACAAATCATTAACCATAACATCAGTTTAATGAAAAGATCATATCTTATAAAATCAGATCATTTGAGAATCTATAAATAAGCTCAATGGTATTTAAATTACTTAATGGAAGGGGAAATCACTTTCTTATTGATTAAAAATGCTTCACCCTATCACCTTTAGCCTATTAATAGGCCCAATACTGAATTAAAAGCTGAACTGCATACTATATGTGCCAGGGACAGAGAGAACATTCCAGCACTTCTCAAATTTTCATGTCCATATATTGAGTTGGCCCAAAAGTTCATTCTGTGTTTTCATACAATGTTGGGGAAAAACACGAACAAACCCGAATGAACGTTTTTGCCAACCCAATATATTACCCAGAGATTTTGTTAAAATCCAGATTCTGACTTACCAGGTCTAGAGTAGGGCCAAGGTTTCACCTTTCTAACAAGCTCTGGGTGATGCTACTGGCCTATGTACCACACTTTGAGCATGGAGGATATAGGGAACCCTCTGCCCTCTAAGGAGACCTCATTTAGTATCAAAATACTTCCAGAAATGTGCCCAGCCTTTTGAAACACATAAATTTTTGGTTGCTGTTATGATTCACTCTCATGACTTTTTTTTCACAATTGCATGGAACAGAGTAAACATGTTTGAAATATCAACTGATGGAGTTTTTGTCCATTAGTTCACCTTTTCCTTCCACTACCTCCCACCATTCAAACAATAACTGACCCTGTGCCATCTTGTATGTAAGAGGGCAAGGGAAGGAAAGAAAGTAAGTGGTTTCTTTCTAGACTTGAGTGCTTCAGGGATCCAAGGCCATCTCTGACATCCTGTCACCTTATCACTCTATTTTCCCTTAGTCACTGAAGCCAGCTGTTGGTTTGCAATTGTTACTGTACTTGCTCTGTTGCACTGGTAATAGAGGAAGGATCAGTAAATAATTCTTGTATCCACTCTCTCTACACAGATTAAGAGGGTAACCTCTTTTAAGATAAATGAGAGAGTGTGTATTTCACTGGTATTTTGCAAAGAAAATATACCTATGTTAACAGTATGCAACTGAAGACACCATTATGAAACAGATCATAACTGTCAATAGTATACAACAGGGTTTCTTAACCTTGGCATTGATGACATTCGTGGCCAAATAATTCTTCACTGTGGGACTGTCCTGTGCATCCTAGAGTGTTCAGCAGGATCCCTGACCTTTACCCATTAGGTTCCATTGGCACCCCTGCACGCCTACACACACACACACACACACACACAAAAACAAAACTGTCTGAAAACATTGTGAAACGTCCCTGAAGGGCAAACTCACCTCTGTTGAGAATCTCTGGCATATGACAATAACAGCACATAGTTAGAGTGCATATCATGCAGCTGTCAGAATTTTAGGTATTTGCATTCATTCACACATTTAATACTCAGTACAGCTTTATGAGATAGGTACTGGTACTGATGAGGAAGCTGGAACACAGGTTGACTAACTTATCCAAAGTCACAGAACCAGTAAGTAGAAGAGTTGGGGTTTCCATCTAACCTTTCTAGTTTAAGATCTGTATGCTGAGCCAACATACTTTGTGATGAAATATTGAATAGACTAGAAAAGGAGTGCAATTTCAGTACGATTTATCTTGAATGTGAATAAAGTCAGCAATGCTGCTATGAAATATAGTTCAGTTCAGTTCGGTCGCTCAGTCATTGTCCGACTCTTTGCGACCCCATGAATCGCAGCACGCCAGGCCACCCTATCCATCATCATCTCCCGGAGTTCACTCAGACTCACGTCCATCGAGTCCATGATGCCATCCAGCCATCTCATCCTCAGTCGTCCCCTTCTCCTCCTGCCCCCAATCTGTCTCAGCATCAGAGTCTTTTCCAATGAGTCAGCTCTTCGCATGAGGTAGCTAAAGTATTGGAGTTTCAGCCTCAGCATCAGTCCTTCCAATAAACACCCAGGACTGGTCTCCTTTAGAATGGACTGGTTGGATCTCCTTGCAGTCCAAAGGACTCTCAAGTTTTCTCCAACACCACAGTTCAAAAGCATCAATTCTTCAGCGCTCAGTTTTCTTCACAGCCCAACTCTCACATCCATACATGACCACTGGAAAAACCATAGCCTTGACTAGACGGACCGTTGTTGGCAAAGTAATATCTCTGCCTTTCAATATGCTGTCTAGGTTGGTCATAACTTTTCTTCCAAGGAGTAAGCGTCTTTTAATTTCATGGCTGCAGTCACCATCTGCAGTGAGTTTGGAGCTCCAAAAACTAAAGTCTGACACATTTCTCTAAATAAAGTCTGAACTTTTTATAATTCTTTATATCTGTATTGTATTTTAAGTCTATTAAAGTCAGGGAATGCTTTATTTATCCATGAATCCCAAGAGCCTTGAGGATACTAGCTTAATAAAGGTATACAGTAGTGCATAATAAATATTGGTTGAATGAATACTTTCACCAAATTAATTCAGTTATTCAAGAGAGCTAACTATATTAAAAATATAGTTTCAATAACTATTATGTCAGCATTTGATTTCCCTCTGATGTCTACGTATCATTGTGTGTTAAGAATTTTTAATAACCAGCCTTGTGTTGTTAATAAAAAATAAAAATAAAGATAAAGAAAAGCACTTGAAAATTAATCAATGAAATGTAATTTTAGATTAATTATATTTTATCATCTTCTGGTTATTATAAACATATAATTGAATCATAGTATTCTGTACAAAAAGGTTTTTCATAGGAAATATTATATATATCTTCTCTTTGTGTTCTCTTACAATTATAAGCTTACTTATTATTTTAAATTAAAAGAAAATTTTAAATTTGGAAAACACTGAGGGTTTAATCTTTTTGTTTCATTTTGTTTCGGGAATCTCATATTGTACATTTTACCATTTTGAAAGTAAAGTTTAACATTTCTTAAAGTTAAATTATAAGAAAGTGTTTCTTAATTTTCACCCATAGTCAACAATTATAGGATGGTATATGTGCTTGAATTTTTATTCTACACAATTCCTGAGATTACATCAAATGGACCCTGTGGAGGAAAACTAATATATTTGATTAATAAATGTACTTAGTACTTGAAAAAATTACTTGGTAGCCTGTGATATCATTTGGTATCCTATGAATGTTTTTAAAATAAATAGATTTAGCCTCTTTGAAGAGATATACACATGGCAACAAATGTGTGAAAAGATGTTCAATATCATTAGCATGACAAAAATGCAACTTGAGACCATGATTTGGTATCACCTTACATGGAGCGATTTTCACTTTCACTTTACTTTCACCTTCAAGGTAAAAATAATAACAATACAGAATGCAGGTCAGGATCGAGAGAAACTGGATCTCGCACACACTACTAGTGAGAATGTGAAATGGTACAGCCACTCTGGAAAAGTTTAGTTTCCTTAGAAAGTTACATACACCTATCATAAAACCCAGCACTTGCAGTCCTGCACATTTATTCCAATAAATAGAAATGAACTATTCCTAATGCAACAACTTGGATGAATGTCAAGGTCATCATGCTGAGTGAAAAACAAACATGTCTAAACATCACATACTGCATGATTCCATTTATATAACATTTTGAGATGACAGAATTACAGAGATGAAAAACAAGTTAGTAGTTGGCAGAGATTATGGATGATGGTAGGAGAGTGTTATAAAAGGGTAATGAGAAGGAAGAGATCTTTGTAAATGATGGCACAGTTCTGCATTTTGATTATGTTGGTCATTACCCAAATCTACACGTGTGATAAAGTGTCATAAACTACATACACACTGCTCTGACACACTGATGTCAGTTTTCCTGATTTTATATTTTGCTACAGTCATAAAAGATACAGCCGCTGGGGAAGGTGAGTGAAGAAGACATGGCACTTCTCTCTGTTATCTTCCCAATGTCCTAATGAATCTATAATTCTCAAAACACAAAACTTTAAACCATGTGCCATCTTGTTTCAATGACCAAAACAGACCACATACTCTTTTTCCTTTCTTTCCTCAGTACAGTTTTTAATTAGTTTATACTTTAAAATTATTCTCTTCTGGTGAATTTGTTTAGCAAGTTATCTAGCAAGATAGCTTGCTAGACAAAACTGTCTCAGCAATCTCTTCTGCTTTTGAAATAGTGGGAAAGATTAAGGGTATGTGGGAGAAATTTTGCAAATTTATCTCTTCTCAATAGCAAGGCTGGCTAAATACAGAGTATGCTGAAGTTCATTGGGAAAGAAACATGCTTATGTAGGAGTGCTTATTTCTAGGTGGGAGGGGGGTTCATGTTTGGGAGTTCGTGTAAAAAAA